>JAREYC010000002.1:69027500-69327500 GCA_030015325.1 Cryptoblepharus egeriae | reverse complement strand
TGTACTGCCTCACACCCAGCCACTACACAACCCACCCCATCCACTGGGCATCATGGCAAGGAAGGAGGGAGCCAATTTTTGGAGCACAAACAAAAAGTTACCATAACCATTTCATTCCACCACCCCAGCCCATCAGTGACCTGCTGCTGCTACTCCTGCTATGCCATTTGCATTAAATAACTATATGTAGTGGGTAAGATGCCTTTAGGATTGCAGCATAAGTCAGTGAGAAATGTGTGTTTTCATGACTTTGATTCATCCAAGTTGAGTTCCCATCTCTGAGTTCTGTGTTTGTATGTTTGTACTGGAACTGGCATAATTTTAAAAACAAAGACACAGTCCACCCCCTCTCCCCCCCCCCCCCAAATCCAGTTCACAGATGAACTAGCCTGAGCCTTAGTGGAAGTCTTTTTCTGTTAGGAGTAAGGAGTAAGATGTTATTACAGAAATAGGAGTAAGGCATCTCCTGTTATTATATTTTACATGTAAACAAATAAAAAACAATTTTATTATATTGCACTGTCTGGTTTAAATTTTAAATAGATGCAATAAAAACATATCCACTAATAGTTCAAGATGCAGCCTTTTGCGTTACTGCTCTACCACCTGCCCCAGTCAGTGTTGAGAGGCTATTTTCAGCACTCAGAATAATAAAATCTGATTTAGTGTTTCAATGAAAGAAGATTTGACTGAAACCATACTGTTTTTAAGAATCAACCCAATCTAAAAGACTAAATGTATAGTTTAGTTTTAGTTTTTACTAGTTTTTTGCTCTTTTGTATAAAATAAAATTAAAAATTAGTGTATTAGTGCATTGTATTGAATAAATGTTTATATCAATTATATATTGTGTAATTTCAAATTTGCACTAAATAAAAAATAGCTACAGCCATTTGAATTGTGATTAGTGATTACCATATAATCATAATGTAATCAGAATTCCAAAAAGTAGCCTGATGAGTCATATGGCAATGACAAAATATTTTTTTATTGAGGAGTAGGATAGGAGTAGAAGTAACATTAAGAAAAAATATCTTACTCTAGAGTAAGAGTAGGAGTAACCCCAAAATCACCACTACTCTCCAGCCATGGCTTTATCAAACTACTGGTAATTTCTTATCAAAATGTGACAAGCTAGCATAATTGGAAACTTCACATTTTTAGGAGGAATTGCTACAAAGAAATGCTACTTTGATTGAAAGGTTCCCTCCCACTCACTACATGGCAATTTGTCCAGCTCTGGTGATTGCCATCCATGTAACATTTCTGATTTTCCTTTTATTCACTTTGCCATACCATAAAGCTTCAACGTCTAACATTAGAATTCCATTTTCAGCCATTATAAAACACTTGGTGTAAACAGAGGGCAATTCATGTGCAGGCTTTCCCAGTCCAACTGCTCTTAAGTGAAAGAAGGTTATTTCTCTCGTCTATAATGTGACATTAATTTTTCTGAACCTCTTTGTCTGCCTAGTTATCAAAATATTTAACTGCCTTTTAAAACTCTGGTTGAATTACCCAAGCTAACTGGGCAAGAGGCACTCTTTCAAGCGAGTGTTCCTCTTTTATTTAGCATGGGGAGAGTAACTGGCCCTCCACACCCCAGCAATGTCTGTCCAAGTGGCTTCTGCTGGTGCTCTTTTGCACTTTAGATTGTGAGCCCTTTTGAGACAGGGACCCGTTAGCTATTAATTAGCTATTAATTTTTTTTTCATTTCCTTTGTAAACCGCTTTGAGAACTTTCTAGTTGAAAAGCTGTATATAAATACTGTAAATAGGTTGTAGATAGATAGATTTTAAAGCAAAAATGATTGACTTTGTCTGACGTCTGTACTTTATCTGTCCCTGTTGATTTTTGTAGATTTGTCAACTTCCTTTCCCATTGATGGGACCTTCTTCAACAGCTGGTTGGCTCAGTCTGTTCAGATTACCACAGAGAACATGGCAATGAGTGAATGGTCCTTGAACAACGGTCATCATGAAGATACCACCCCAGGCCTTTCTGAGGAACTTCTACAAGATGAAGAAACCTTGTTAAGTTTCATGATGGATCATTCCTTGAAGTCTCCACTGAAACAGAGTGACACCACAAAGAAAGCAAAAAGTAAACTTCGAACCCATGCTAAGAAAAAAACAGCAAGAAATGGCCTGAATACTCTCTTCAAAAGTCACCAAGATGAGGACTCAAATCAGTGGACTAACATGAGTTATTTATCAGACCACACCACAGAATCTTTATCTCATGATCTAAGAAACAGCAAGGCAGAGAAAAGTGTGGACAAACAACCAGAGCGCAGAGTGATGTGTGAAGTGAAAAAGACAGCTAAGAAGATTGTGTCACATCCAACTGCTCCTCTTCTAAAAGCGAATGATACTCAAGCCGACCAGGGTCTAATAAGTAACATAAGCAAAGATGAGGAACCAGCAAAATGTACCTCGTCTGATCCCAATTCCCTGGTTAAAGTGCCTGACTCAGTAGGTAGTCCGAAAACAGGGGTGAGATTCAAATTACCAAAAGAGGGCAGAGGGACTCGGAGATCACAGCACGAGAAGTCTGAGATGATTCATAGATCTCCAGGAAGCGAAAAAGCAAAGGTTATCTTACATCCTTTTGACAATGAGACTGATGGTTATTTTTCAGATGCAGAAATGAGTGACTCTGACACAGAATCTGGCAGTGGCAGAGGACACCATAGCCAGTTAGATTCAGGAAACGAGGATAACTTCAGAATGAGTATTTTGGCGTCCTAATACACCAGACAGACTAATGTGACAGTTCTGCGAGGCCTAAATCCAGTAACAACTGCCATGTCCAATTTCCGCTTGGTATCATAACAGAGGGTTTTGGTTTGCTTGCTTGTTTTGTTTTTAATTTGTATATATAGTTCCAAAATGAGCACTGTTATTTTTCCTCTGTATGCCTGAGAAACATCTTTACTGACTTAGACTACGTACTTTAACAGTGTTAAAGTAGTTAAACCTTCTTAGTTTAAAAAAAAACTTGCATATCCTGGTTAAAACAAAACACAAGCATGTGCATTATTAGGAAATGGTGCTTGCTTGTAATGAGCAAGAATCCTAGAATTGTAATGAGGAGGTCTGAGATTGCCAGTATCTGTTGTTCATTCAGGGATGACAGTTTTATGGGCATTATTTTAACCAAGCAAATACGGTCTGCCTGGTGTTGCTGCCTCTGTTGGCAGGTGCAGAACAGGAGTACTACTAAGGTAGCCAACTATATACTCAGAACTTAATGGAAAAGTAAATACGTATAATGTGTGTGTGCGTGCGCGCATGTGTGTGCACATGTGCAGAATTTATCAGCGTGCATGTCTGCACGCGTGCAACTATGAAGTAAAATAAGCGATTATTTTTTAAAGAAGCACAACTAGCTTATTTGAAGAAAGCACTTAATGGGTGGAGGAATATAACATTGTATTTATGGTCTATTAAATCCTTGATTTTTCTTTCTTACCTCCAGTTCGATCAGAGTCCGTCCCAGGGGCCAAGAACCAAGATTTAGCCCCATCACTCCAACTATCAGCTGGGCAGTACTGTAAACACTCATCCAAGGCTCTCAGTAGATAGAAGACATACATATCTGCGTTAAAGCTGCTCTGCTCCCTATCAGTATCCCTCCTGAGTAACTTGGGTACTATTTATTGGTATAACCTAAACCGCTGGTTGTGTGAAGCAATTCTCAGAATTTGCTCAGGTTGATTAAAGTAGCCTTTTACCAAAACACTTGGGGCAAATGGCATCTGAGTGGGAACATACAATTTCACTAATCACGGAGGGAAAGTAGAAGATTTTATAAAACAATCATCAAACGACTTCAGTTCCCAACCTGGCAAAAAATGCTTGAGTCTATGCTTTCAGCATAAATAACCAAATTATCACTCATCTGCACAGGAACTGTACACATAAGCTTCCTTTGTACAGAAGTGGTTGTTTGGCTGTATATGCAACATCCTTGAGAGGCAATTGAACCATTTGCCTTTGTCATTGTGTTTCTTTCTGTAAACTTGGTAACGAAATTGGTGGCTTCTCCCCTTTGAATCCTTCCATTTCAAAACTGAAATTGTAATAGAAAGCCGTTGACTCATCATAGGAGGGTGATTCACAGAAGTCAACAGTCTAAATATTACAATAACGTTATGTATAAATTATCTCTAATAAGCCTTAAGTGTCATTCAGAGACCCATGTTACCTATGAGTCACGCAGATTTCCACGTTTGCACTTAATTACACCATTACTTCGGTTTGGCTTCAAAGGTCACAGCAGAAGTTTGCTACATGCTTTATGGAAGTGACCCCAGTGTGAGCTCAGGGAACAAAACAAAAAGAAAAGTGAAGTTCACAAAAACTTTTTGTTGGTGATATGTTACTTCTATGCGTGCGTGTGTTGTGTGTGTGTGTGCTGGGACACTTCTGCTTGTTAACCCATCACTTTCAAACTGGGGGAGATTAAGATGTTGCAGTTATTCAGATGAATCAGTGAAACTATTTTATGGATGCCAAAGAATCTTTTTGAGAATAGCACAGCCAGAAACCGGAAACTTGTCTTTGGGAGAAGAAAATGAACAGAAGCTGTTTAGCTACAAAGGGACTAAAACATGTTCATGACACAGCTGAGGCATTAGGTTGCAAGCTTGCTGAAGACGATGCTTTAATCATTTGGACCACATCCCGCCATTTTTATTTCTGATGCTCTTTGCTCATTCCAGTCTGAGTAATGCTGATTTTATGCACTCTGATGCCAGAAATTGGCTGACCTTTTTTTTTAAAGCGTATCTCATTTTACAAGCCTTCCAAAGTCCTTAATATGACTTCACTTGAGCTACAATTTGGAGAAACTTAATTCTGAAAAGAAACCAAAATCAAGAGCCAAACACACTTCAGTGTTTTGCTGATTTGACAAGTCTTGTTTGCAATATTTTTTTTGTCAAAAGCACTGACTGAAATGGAATTGTTCTGCATTAGTCTAACCCATCTGGGTTGGCAAGTAAATTCTTCTCCTTAATCAAGGCTTGGTATGTTCAGATAATGTTAAATACAGTAAATAGGACTTAGTTTTATCTTATCAAGCTTGCTAGGCTTTAGCTACAATATCCTAGTTATGTCATACAAATAATCAGTATGCTGCCTTTTAATGGATCTTGCTTCCGTGTGCTTCAGTTCAACTATAGCTTAAACAAAAAAAAAGAGAGAAATCCAGAAATCTCACTGTACACTGCTCCATTCATTATTCTTGCATTACTTGCTTGCTCACCCAGTACAGGACAGCAAAAGGGACAAACTTTAAAGAACAACCAAACAAAAGCAGCACCTCTCTTTACTTTTTAATTATATATAGCACTGTGAGACACTCCATTGTTACTGTGAATAAGAAGTCATTGTCAATATGAAACAAGATTTTTTAAAAAATATGGAAAAAACAAGGTAATACCTCACTCAGCTTGTTCTAGTTTATCTCCCATGCGCTCATGGAGGGCAGTCCATATCTACAGGCCTTCTCTGTTCAACATGGGATTCCCCCATTAGGAATATTCCCACATAACGGAGGAGATCCTGCATGCATGGAATTTCACACAGATCTGGGTCACTTCTGGTGTATATAAAGCATTCATGTATTTGTAGCTATCATGATTTATGCAATCAGGGAATTTAAAAGTAGGCCACATTCAGCTTCATGTTATGGAGAATGAAGGCCAGAGAATATATTTTCTAAAGCAGCCAATTGGACATTCTAGTTATGAACACTGATGACTTCTTGTCTCTGTGTAGTTCTAGCAAATTCCTCCATATGTCTTTCATTTCTATATTTTGAGCCTATAACCCTGAAGTATGAATATGTTCCACTTTTTACCTTTTCGCTTTAGTAAAATGCTGGGTTTTTGCCTAACTGAACTGTTTTATGTGCTTGTTATCCACTCATTATCAAGTGGAGTTAATAATGCCACTGCTAATTTAACAGAAATGTTCTGTAGGTATAGGGAAGGTCAAATAATGCCTTGGAATTGGCTGTAATCTCTGGTGTTTGCAGGAGTACAGGCAAGCATGTAATGTGTCATCCTGTAGTAGAAGAAGCACTGGGGGTAGTTAGTCCAGCCTCACTCTTGTGTTTTGGTATGTTTAAGTGGTTGCACTAGGACGCTGGATCACTAATAGGATCACTATATAAATAGGATTACTAAAGAAAAGGGAAGGTGCTCTTTACAGTGAAGAACCAACTCAGACCTTATTCTGCATCTGTTCCTTCCAACACAGATTCTTTCATTTTATCTCGTAATGACACTGACACTGGAGTGAGCTTGATAAGCTCCATTGATAGCCATCTGCATAGAAATCAGATTCTTATAAAAAAACCCACTCTTTTCTATTTAGAATCCACTTTTTTTCTTATATCAAAAGACTGAATAAAGGAAGGATAAATTGTACACGGAGAATATTTTTGATGCACTGTAAATGTATTTTGAGATTAACATATAGAAAAAAATCACATAAATGGTCTATTTTATTAAGCAAATATCTTTGAGATGATGTATTAGCGTTGCTGTTTGTACTGTAGCAGGGGAATTCCATTCCTTTCAAGAAAGCCGCACCAGTTTTACTAATAATAATACTCCTTGGTTTCGCAGCAAGATGCAAACTTTGCTTTTACAACGTCAGTGTTGACTGGAATTTCCCAGACTATCTGAATTTTCTCACACAACCTTACCCACTTAGGTTTTCTGAACTCACTGTTATATGATATATAGAGTATTTGCATCTATTGTATTGCTACATTTATAATTGAAAATTAAAGCAAAACTAATACTTGACAATGCTTTTCCTCAAAGCACAATGGAGAATCAACTATTTCTGCAGAAGGAAAAGAGAGGGAATAATTTCAGTTTAGTGCTGTATTTCTTTGATACAGCAGGAATCATTAGCGTGGCAATTTTGTTACAAAAAGGCTTCATTTCCAGAAAGGTGTGTTAATTTGGTTGTTCTTTAAGGAAACTCTTGTATACTTTGCTCCATTCCAGACAGACACCAAATAGGCTCACTCCATATCAGTTACAGGAAATGATATGAATGTCACAGGAGGCAGTGCCCTCCTGTCTTCTTTGTTTCAAAGAAAGTGATGTGCCATTTGTTAATATAAAAGAGAAATATTGAAAATATATTGAAAAGAGCAATTTTAAATTATTTTTGGCTTATGTTGCAATATTTATTTTCTTGTATTAGAAATTCCTTTGTAGAGAAAAAAATGTATTTTTCATTAATGCAAAAACCTATTTCTCCTTTTTGTACATTTTCCATGTTAGTTAATCCTTAAAGCAATATAATGTATCAAAGTTGTTCTGTGTGAAAGCTGTATTATGCATGCCGTTTGTGTTGCCTTCGAATAGGTCTGTCTGCCATAATTTTCATCATGTTTCAAGACAGTGTATGCTTTAATACACTTTGGGACCATGGCCCATTTGCTTATGAAAAAGTACCTTTGCATTCTTCAATGTGTTGGCACATGCAGTCAATAAAGCCGTGTTTTCTGTGTACTTTTGCCTGATATTAAGTATTTGATTAGACTAATGCACATTAGGATCAAACAGTATCTTTTAAATTTTTTCACAAAACCTTGGTAACTGAGCATCTATGCGCTATTAATTTCTGTCAAAATGGGTAGTGTAAACATGCTTTAATAATGGTGTCACGTGTATGCTGCAACTTTATGGAAGTACAGAAAAGCTACACAATGGGGTATTAATGGTGGAATTCTATTACCTTGGTCTCTTGACTTTCTTTCTAAGAAAACTAAAAACGTATCAACAGTACCCAATGCAATCTTAGAAGCCATGGCAGTTTAATTAAGATTTCCAAACACAAGCCCCTCAATGTGCTTGTCTGCACCCTCCTTCCACTGTCAATTCCACAGCTGGAAAAAAGCATCACAGACTAAAGCAGATGTATTCAACTCTTTAGTTCTGCTGAGGGCCAGAATGATGTCATTTAGCAGGACGTGGCATCATTACGTAAGTGCTGACATCATTAAGCACTTCTCACTTAGGAATTTATTAGCAGTAAAAGACAAAATACAAAACTCTTGATCATATTTTCAAGGTCTTAAGAGAACCCAGTTCTGCAGCACACAGTTTCAGTAGTGCTGCTCATACTGAGCCACCACTTCACAGCTCAGCAACTGAGCAGTGCTCTGCAGAGTAGCGCTTCAGCAGAAGCTATCTTGCGGACAGAGTTGCTTGCAGAGCTCCCGTCACCCATCCCAGTGCCTGCCAACTAGTAGTTCAAAACTGTGCAAGTAGATATTAAGTGTGAAGGCAGCATTCTCCCAACAGGAAACAGGCAGGCCAGGTTTCCCCAATGTTGTGTCAACCATGGTTTGGAGGACTCCAAACCAGAACAAGTGGTCCCACCATCACATGGGACAAATGCTGAAGAAACTGCCAATGCCTTTGTATTGATTTTCGTATCTTCAGCTTCTGAAACTGCAAACCCGAACAATCAGACGGAAGCTATTAAAACATAACATTTTGCTAATCAAATATTCCAAATGCAAACCAGAAAGGTGAAACCCATAAATTGTCATCAGCATTGGTCAGAAGCCAAAGAACATCACAATAAAATTGCACTTTCTCATACTGGAGTTGAAGTAATGGATAGTCCTGATGTAAACATGAATTTAATGGTCATAAGACAATAACCGTGGTCATTTTGTGGATTTTTTCAAGTGATAAATAGCCATCTAGAGGTTGGCACTAGCAACAGAAATCCAACTTCACGCATGCAAAGGAAAACCTGCCAGGTTTGTGATTGTTCCCTCAGGTCACAGGACGATGAGCTGGGCATGATTCTGTCAATACGTAAGAAATGCCCAAACAGTGGCTAACCTCAGCTCTTTGGAAAATTTGTGATCCTCTGAAAGTCAGTCATGCCTTTCTAATATTTAACTGATCCCCAGCTCATGTCTGTATAATGTAATAAGCTAGAAAGCACCCGCAGAACCTTAAAAAGCGGAATTATGAAGATTTCAAGAGCCAATTATTCACTACAGCAACTAGAAAAAACCCCAATCCATACAAATTGATACAGCTAAGCCAAAGGCAATAATACTTTAAAATTCTGGCAGTTGGGCAACCCAAAACCGCCACGGGAAAAACCCTCTCCCCAAAAAGGGCGATGGAGAATACAGAGATGTTCTGCATGCCTGCATATCAGTGAAAGAAGCTGTAGCTGAATGGCACAGCACATGTCTGGCACATGGAAGGTTTCAGGTTCAATCCCCAGAATTTCCAGCACACTGATGAAGTTTAGATGTTTTCAGGCAATGGTTTCTTGCAGGTGGCGTCCTTTGCCTGCCCGCCATCTCCATGGCTTCCTCAGCAAATCCTATCAGACCAGCTTCACTTTTCCTGTGGTAGCAACAATTGCTATCGGTGCTACTGTCCACCTCACTTTGTTCCTCCTGAACCCCAGATGAAGAAAGTGAGAAGCAGTCTCTGCTCCAGCCCAACACTGTTGTTTCTACTCCTACACACCTTCCTTACCAGTCTCACTGGTTACCCTTTCAGATGGGAGACTGGCCAAGACAGGATGACAACCAACAGCCCAGTTCCTCTGAGGAACTCTGGAGCAAGGATTCCAATGATGCAAGTGCTTTTATGGCTGCCATAAAAAAAGAAAAAAGAAAGGCTGGGTGATAAGATAATATAAGCAGGAAATTCAGTTAGCTCACCTCACTTAATAACGGCAGCTATTGTCTCACTGCATCATACTGTACAACTGGTAATGGTTGTTAACTGTAGGTCCATGAACCAGGTGCAAAAGAAAATGTGTGTGTGACGTCTTTGTGAGTCTTTTTTTGCGGAGAAGCTCAATAGCACTCATTAGAGTCACAATGGGGTCTGTGATCCTCTAAAAGGATAAGGAACCCTGCTCTCCGCCTTTCCAGAGTTTGGAAGGTTCCTGAAAAGCATCCAGAAATGCTATTAGAATGTTTTGTGGGAAAGTTGCCCTGCTATAAAGAAAGCAAACAAAATCCAGACGACCGTTGTTATGTTTGCCGTTTTATGTGCCTGGAAGTGATTTTCCATCCAGTAGCCTATTGGATTGTGCACATGGGGTTACGTTGACTAAGCCAGGAGTAGCGAGCAAAAAAAGAAAAGAAATACTCCAGCTCCTGTTGTCGTTTCTGGAAGGGAAATGTTAACATCAGCCCTGGTGGGAGAGGCAGCAAACATGGCTCCGTTTCATAAAGGCGCTCGTGACAAAAGTGGAAATTAATTCATCTGCTCTGAATGTATCTTAAAAGGAAGCGGCACCAGCTATTTTGCAGTGGGCTTGATTAAATGCTTGTCTTCCAGCAATATCTTCTCTAAATGTGAAAAAGATAGTGCTGTACTTGTGCACAAATGCTTCTAATTTGATGAGTATGTATTTAAGATTTAGTCTTCCCAAGTTAATCCATTTAGGGCAGCCATGCTGGGTACTGAAATAGCATCTTCCTCTTGGATGTCCATGTAGGGCTATAAAACGCCGTGCACCTGCTGCAATTTCTGGGAGATGATTTGAAAACAAATCCACTATTAAGCGGCAGAGAACCAAGGGAAACATCTTCGTCTGGGGAAAGCGGAGAACCCTGGCTCCCGGACGCATATTATAACATACGCTTTGCACTGCGCCTGCCAATTCTGCCAGTAGCAACAGGAAGGAATAATGTTTTGATTGCATGGAAGTGTTCAGGGGTCCCTTTTTGAATGTGACAATCTGCAACACTTCATCTTCTCCCGAGGCACAAACAGGCACACTGGCTGTTCCTCAATGGAGGGCAGCATTTTGGTATGGAACCCAGGTGCATACTTTGGAATACTTTAATAAATGCATATAGATACAATCGGTTGGGAGATTAATGAGGACAAACCATAATGAGCACACAGGAGTGGATTTTCTCATTCATCACAGATTTTCTTTTCCAGGAAAAATAAACCCGGCAAGGGTTATCTGCCGCAAAAGAATGTGAGGGAGGTCAGCCAGTAGCTATGTTTGGAGCTTTAATCATCTTGAGATGGAAATCAGCAGCCTTTGCTTTGTGTGCCTGTTGGTGGAGAGTGACTCAGCAAGCTGGTCTCTCGGCCTGAAGGACGACAAGTGCCGAACAGGCCTACACACAGGGAGGACTTTCATCGGGGATTAGTCCTGACGTCACTCACACCGAGGGGCAAAAGAAGGAGAAAGGGAAAGAATGAGAGAAGTCACATCCCAGAATACAAGGCTTACTTGCAGCAGTTTAATTAACTTGACAGGGCTGGAAGCCACAGCAAGGAAAAGGGCAGAGCTGGAGATCTGCATGCAAAGGATCCAGATGACATGGCCAGCAGGTCTTGCCAGCTGTTTTTCTTGATTGCCTTGTAACCAGAAGAGGAACAGAAAAGACATGTGGCTTGCTGGAGTACTTGCACATCCCTTGATTGTGTTGCATTTGATTTGTAACGTACCATATTGATGTGAATGTAATGCACCATAGAATCTAATGCACACCCCTTTTCCAAAAGCTTGACATTTTAAAAAAAAAGTTTATTGGCTATTGTAATGCACACCCTTTGAAAATGGGGTGTGCATTTGACACTGTTGCTGGGAGCAGTCAGAGCCATACAAAGCAACTGGGTGCACAGCAGGCCTCTGTCAGTCTTGAAAGACTATGGTATCGTGCTCGGCGCTGCATACACTGCATGCAAAGCACGAAAGCCTGGGTTAGATTGTTATGGAGGATAGGCTGTTATCCAAGCAGCAAATCCCCCCTCTCCACGCCACTGAATTAGTCCAATGGAAAGGCAAAGCCAATACAATTGGATCCAGCTGGCGTCGCAGAGCTGGGCTTAGGACAGGAGCTCACCCTGTCTTGTGGGGCTGACCCGGGTCTCAAACCCTGGCCTGCTGATTAACAGGCACCGTGTCTTAACCACTTGCACCACCCAGAACCACAACACTCTACTTCACTTTCAGGTGAGTGGAAGGAATAAGGCTTTTTTTTTAACCATCTCCCCCCAAAACCCCAAACAACCAAATCTTGTCCAGCCTTATTTTTACTTCCAACAGTTGATATCAGGGAATAAAGGTTTAGAGTTGTCTCCAAGGATCTCATATCAGCAAAATATTACCTCTTCTTTTCTAAGAAGACATTTTTTTTAAAAGGGGAAATGATTGTTGTGTACTGAGATTTAATGATGACATGATGCTTGCCAGATGTGCTTCTCTTTAGAAACAATGAATTCCCCTGCTGCCATTAGAGCAGGTACCAGGGCAGCAGACGTTCCAAAACGGTGGAGGTTAAAAGAGCACTCACACAGATTGGCCATTAGCGGCTTTGCCCTTGAGTCAGAAATTGTCAGATCAATAAAATGGAATTTTCCCTGAAAGTCAATCAAGTTAAGTAGCAAAATAACACGTGCATAAAGTGCTGTGACTCCTGCCAAAAAGATACACACGATAACTGCTTTCAGAGCCTCCCTCAGCAAATCCATCTGGACACAAACGAGACGTTGAACCAAATGTACCCAAGCAATTTATTAGCCCTCATTAAGGGTTATCCAATGTGCAGCGCTCAGGACTGCTCAAGTTTCACAAAGGAGGAAGCAGAGCCAGAAACCCAGTTCAGAGTTTTCTCCCATCCACTAGACCAGTGGTTTTCAAAGGGAGAGTCAGGAGGACCCCCTTAGGGGTCGCAACCTCAGGTCAGAGGGGTTGTGAGAGGGTGGGATCCACCATCTTGGAATCTGGCACTGGGCTTTCCTAGGAGTAAGTCTCATTGAACATAATGGGACAGAAGAGCATCCCAGTGAGTTTGATGGGGTCCCAGACAGATTTTTAAATTTGAAGTTGGATCCTGGGCTGAAATGCCTGAATACCACCGCCCTACAAAAAATGAGACTTCCCCCTCTCCAGGCCTTACTGGTATCTACATGTAATATGGTGTTACTGGTATCAAGAGGAAAACTGCTCTTTGTGTCCCTTCCACCAATTCCCATCTTGCTGCCTACTCTAGAACTCTAGCATCAGATCCAGTGAGGTATAGTGACCAAACCAGTTCCACAGGGAGAAAGCAAGCTGTGTATTGAATTGAAATGTGTCAATTCAAATGTTCATTTTAATACTTAATATAATTTAAGTGCTTAAAGAATTTTAAAGAAAATTAAATTGAAATTACCAATTTAATTTTAAATAATTTAAATTAAGATTTCTATTTTAAATTTAAATTTCAATATTTTATTTAAATTTAATCTGCTTATTTAATTTGCTCACCACCCATGAACAGTTCCTATTTAACTGTAAATGGTAGGAAGGTTAAAAGGTGAGTGAAGGGAGCCAGGAAGAAATAGAGAACTACTCTAGGGAAACAAGGAGGGTTAAGTTGTTGACTAATGTCCAAGGAGATGTAGTTTGAATCCGATTGATGATGGGGCTTTCTGGGTGGCCTTGAGCAGGTCACTCTCTTTTAGCCAAAACCACTTCACAGGTTGTCAAGAAAGCTGGGGAGATACCACCATCATGTTTTCTACTATGAGCTCCTCGAAGTAAGAGAACTATAAAGTTAAGTTAACCAAAACAGGAGAAGGCAAGTGGAAAACCAGAGAGAAGGAGAGCTAGGAGAAGGCAGTGGAAAACCAAAAACACTGTACATTTTACCTGCTTGTCCATAGCCAACCCTACTCCTGTAGACTTTTTTCTGTCCCTCTTTTTTCTTTTGCTTTCAGAGGCAGCCCATCCACAAGGCTGATGGTCATCTCAGGTTATAGTCAAACAAGTCGCCTTGGCCCCAAACACAACCTACCACTCATGGGAACAGAAGCACCACAGTAGCAAGTATTCCCCACTCCAGCCTTCCTGCAGTCCCTTGATTGTCTGTACGGTCCTTACACAAGTACAGATTGCTCGAGTTACCATATTTTTTTATTTGTAAGTGTGGACTGTGCTTCTGCACAGTCTCCAATCATAACTTCATCATATACCCATGTACTGCGTGTCCATGAACACTTATAGATGTGTAAATATACAGCCAGACACACTTCATGATGAAACAGCAACAAAAATTGCAACACTTAATTTTTTTAAAGATTAAATTCACAATTAAAAATTTAAAGATGGAATGTACTTAGTTATAAAATTATAAAATAGGGTGTGCAAGCAGTTAGCCTTGGCTTAGCTGCAAAATAGCCTGAGCACTGGACCTGGGAAGGTCTCCCTATAAGTCCTTCTCAAGGATTTATTTATGGGTGGGATATATAGGCTCTTACTTGTTACCTGGACTCAAATTCTTTGGTTGAAAAAAGTCCAGGATACTGTATATCTTTCTCTGAATTGTAGTTCTCTTCACTTTCCAAGTGATAAGTGCTTATTCCAGGTGGTACTTTAGAGTCAACTCCCTAATTAAATAATCCAGAATTAGCCTGTTGCCTTCTCTGCCCACCAACTCTTCTGCTGGCTGGTCTTTCTGGCCTGGGTGCCCTTCCTTCTACTTGTCCTCTGCTCTACATGGCAGAGCCCCAGGAATGATAGAAGAAGCGTTGGGATGCGTTGGGAAGAAGAAAGAGGATGCTGCCACTGCATGAGGGAGAAAGGACTGGTAGTGATGGTGACTCACTGACTCATGTGCAAATGGGACTTGGGCAAATCCTGTATAGGTGTGTGCCACGATGGGGATATGTGTTTTCCAATCTCGTTGTTATGTGATTAGTGCTGCAGTCCTAAATACAAGTTACTGGGAGTAAGAACCATTGAACACAGTGGGGCTTACTTTTGAGCAGACATGGTTAGGATTGTGTTCTAGGTCATCTATATATATAAAAGAGAAAAGTCACTGACTGACTGACTGACTCACTCACTCACTGACTGACTCATTCACTGAGTCATCACCGCAAAGCCAAAACCATTGGGCCTAGGGAAATTTGTAAGGCGCCCCCCAGAATCTGACCAGGCTGATTGCAGCACCCCTTTGAGCATCACAAATTAATCAAAGTATCTTGGGCCTTAAACCTCTAGCTGAAAGCACAACGCAGCATAATTCTCCCTGTCAGCATAATGTTGCTATAGCCTGAACCTTCTCAGCTAAGCAGAAACAGTCAAGTCTTCTTCATGGCCGTGATCTGGTGCCAAACTTGATAAGTGAACAATGGCCGTT
The DNA here is from genome assembly GCA_030015325.1 of Cryptoblepharus egeriae. NCBI lineage: Eukaryota > Metazoa > Chordata > Lepidosauria > Squamata > Scincidae > Cryptoblepharus > Cryptoblepharus egeriae. The sequence continues at coordinate 69,312,325 of JAREYC010000002.1, read as the reverse complement.
CTGTAAGTTAACTACAGAGAGCTTTGCTCCCAGGCCTAAGCACAGCTCATAGTTACTAAGTATAAGATACTACCCAGTCTGGTGCAGTGTGACCAGAAGAGATAAGATCACTCTAAAGAAATGCTCAAACGTTACTGAGTATGCTTGTCAGTAAACCAAGCATAGTTGCCTGTAAACCAATTAGACTTGTTTGTTATGATCATGTTGTATGATGCAGCCTATAGAATAGAATAATGCTTTCTTGCTTCTGTAAACTGCTTTGCCACTATAAAAGATTCAGGCCAGCAGCCATCTTGGCCGGCTCCTCACTTTGGGACATGAGTCCAAAAAGTTTGCCCAACACGTGTTGAGTAAAGATCCTCTTTCTGATAACTCGAGTTGACTGAGGGTTTTCTAAAACATCTTACAAATTCCAACGGGAAGGGGGTGAAAAGGGGCGCAACGCGTTTTCCTCCCTATACTTTGCATTGGAGAATTGCTGACTCATCAACATTCCGCCCCAACTGCTGGGCCTGAAGCATGGAATTCTGGGAGTTCCTTCTGTCACCTGAACTCCCACCAAGAACCATCTGGAGAAATTAACCCTTCAGGGGCTGAAAAGGGGGCAACGTGTTTCTGCCCTATACTTAACATGGGAGACTGAACAACATCCAGCCAATTTGGTACTCGGACCCTGGTGCACGGGGAGGGGGGGGGATGTTGTTCAGAGGAAGAGGTTGCACTGGCAAGGATGCTGCGCATGGGGGGAGGTTGTGCATGAGGGAAAGTTGCACATGGGGGGATGATGCACATGGGGGAAGATGCTCATGGGGGACTGATGCACATGGGGGTTGATGCACATGGGAAAGTTGTGCATGGGGAAAGTTGCACATGGGATGATGCGCATGGGGGAATGTTGCACATGGGGGAAGTTTCGCATGGGGGATGATGCGCATGGGGATGATGCGCATGGGGGGAAGTTGCGTATGGGGGGTAGATGCGCATGAGGGTAGATGCACATTGGGATGCTGCGCATGGGGGGAACTTGCGCATGGGGGAAAGTTGCGCATGGGGGGAAAGTTGCGCATGGGGTGTTGATGCGCCATGGGGAGATGGCTTATGGGGAAATGTTACTCCCGCAACGCGGGTACGCTTTTCACTAGTTTGTTTTATAAACAGAAACACCTTGCTATATATTAGCTGGCTGCACAGGCTTTTGGAGATACTGTAATGTATTGCATGCTTTGTGAGAAGAAACTGCAAACTCTTAAGAAAACTGCAATCTCTTAAGAAACTGCTGAAAGAAACAAGTCCTGAGCTAATACAAGGGCTTAATATTTTAATTGCTGCAAGCTATGACTCTCTTACACTCGGCCAGTACCCACCCTAAGAGAGCAAGTGTCCAAGGAGGAAAAAATAGTTTCCTCTTGCTGGCACAATCGGGCTAAGGTTTCCTCAGGAGTTGCACATTAGAGTATTCTTATTTTATGCTATATTCCTGGAATAGTTAGAATTAAGTCAAAATGGCAACAAAGTCAGCTTGGCAAACTGTCCTCCATGATCCTCTGGACCCTCAATACTTAGGAGTTGGTATAAAGTTGTGCCTCTGAGTTCTGAATTAGGACTTCCCTGACCTGAATCTTGCTTTTACCATGCATGATCTGGGTGGCCAAAGCGAAGCTCTCAGCTTCAGCTACATTATGGGGATAATAACCTTACCTTCCTTACCAGGTTGACTGTTTTAAAGGCAACAGTATCAAGATAATACACGTAGAACACTTTGTACACTCAGAAAGGACGATGCAAATGCTATACATAATTTCCCCAACCCAGTTGGTGCCAACTAGAGCAAAATCAGTAAGTTGTCTCATAAGTTGTTGCCAGAACAAAAAGCCTAAGTGTTTTGCCAATCAAAAATCAGGGCTGGTGCCAGAGGTTCGCATTGGGGGGCAGATGCCCTCGGCATTAATGTGGGAGTGGTGGCACGTTTCCTAGGAAGAAGGAACCCAAAGAGGGCAGTTTGCCAAGGATATCATGAAACCAGGAACCATGATATCAGTGATCATTATATCCGTGATAATAAAACAAAAACATAACACCATTTTCTGTATTTTTTTTTGCTTAAACAAACCACAAATCCTGATATTTGTGAATAATAAAACAAGTCCATCAATCTACATGCATGTGGTTGCATCTGCTGATGATATGATATCACCAACTTTTAAAGCGGTGGCTTTTAAAGTGGTCGTAACTTTTATACAAATAAAAATGCAACCTTGGAATAAAAATGCATAACACTTCTTTCTGCACTTCTAATTTTGGAAAACACCGAAATCTGTGGAAAAATAAACAATTGTCACCCATCTCTGATAACTTACTATAACAATACAGATGGAAGGTAGATTGCAAAAGATCACATCCTTGTGTTCTGGATAAATGCATTCAGAAATAACTGTTTCCATGTTCACAAGCACTGTTAGGATTAAATGGCATTTTCATCTGCTAGCATGCATTGAAAAATTGAGGGGAAATCCATCTTCTTGCACACTATGGGAACTCCAATTAGAAATATGATAGGCTAGTAAGAGGCAACTAATCTGCTTTAAATTATCTTGAGTGTGCTCCTGCAGATGGATCAGACATATGGAAAATGGAAATGAAATGGAAAAGTGTTCTGAGTGAGGCGTTGTCCTTAGTGGCAGTTTCCTGAAGGAAGCCCCATTGACTTCCTATTAAACACTAAAATGGACAAAACAATTCTGACAGGAAAAGAAGGAACTTGAAGAAATCTCTCCATCTCTAATTTCGGGAATTTCTATTCAGTAATGACAATAACAGGTTTCAGATTTGGAGCAAATTGTATGTAAAGCTTTTTCCTCTGATACTCCAAAAGGAAGCCTCCCTCAGGACAAAGGGAAATTCAGTCGTCTGCACAGATAGTTTTCAAATGATCTTTTTTAAAAAGGAAAAGTAAAAAGTCAGCCAGATGATTAAGATCTGTATTCATGTTTGCAATGACATACCCCCAATACTAAGACTATCTATGCTTTCCTGGGAATAAGCCCCATTGACTATAATAGGACTTACTTCTGAAAGGACGGACATGGGATAGGGCTGTACAATGATTTTCAACCTTTATCATCTCAAGGCACACTAACAAGGTACTGAAATTGTCAAGGCACACCATCAGTTGTTTTAACCATTGACAAGGCACACCAGGCTGTTCAAATTCTCCAATTTTCCTTTGAATTAATGACTTTTCCCACATTCCCCTGGCACACCTGAGGACTATCTGCGGCACACCAGTGTGCCACGTCACAGTGGTTGAAAATCACTGGAGTGGTATGAAGCCTCAGCAGTACAGATGCAGAAGACTTGTTGTCTTGTGTTCTCCTTGGACTAGATGGGCCTTTTTCATCAGTAAAAAAATCATCCCTCTTTCTTAACTGCTATTTGCCACCTCTTCTCCTCAATAGCTCTCCTCAATAACACCCCTAGGCCCTTCTCAACCTGGCCTGTTGACATTGGAATGTTGACAGTTGCATCTCCTCAGCCTGCTTGATTGACATGGAACAATGGCCAGAAGATGAGAACACACAGGCTTTTATGTAGAAAAATGAATTAAGCGTCTACACAATCCGCACGATGTGATAACCTCTTGTGATATTATTGGACCTTGATTGTGCTCTTTACATGCAGTAGGGAAAAATGAGTTTTTTAATATTTTGTCCTAATTTCATCATCCCACATAATACAGGAGCGTTTATATGAACCTGTTGACTAGTGGCTGTTTTTAGAGGGCTAAAAGATTTTTCCGTAAGGGAAATTCACTTCCATGTAGGGGGAAAATATGTATGCTGTCAGGAATATGTGAGGAATGCACTCAAATCTATTTCATGGTGCGTACAGCCAGTGACAAGCTATGATTTTCTGTGGCTGCCTGCATTGCATCTATGCAGCAAAACAGTCACAGAAGTATAGTAATGTAGGAAAATCCATATTGCAATTGGTTAGGAAGGGTTAGTTCAGGTAAATGCTCTTGACAGAACCAAGTAACACCAAAGGTATTATTACTGCTGTCGAGAATTAGAATCAGCTGGTTTTTTCTACCTGCTTTTGCCACTATCAGTACAAAGGTCAGCCTACCCAAGTAGCCCTCTGGTGGGCATCATGCCATACCTGACTGATCCTTGATGCCCCCATTTATTGAACCAAAGTGGTAGAAATACAAGTGTCCTGACAGAGCCACATGGTTCTAAATTAAGCTTTGTGAGTCATGATGAGTTCTCATTCGTGTCACAACATGCCCTGATTAAAAATGGCTCTGTATGAATGCTTTGCTCTCTCCAATTCACAGAACAGCTAATGGCATGCTGTGATGAGCTTGGTAACAAAGCTCTTTTGGTAGCTCTGCCATTCAGCACTGATTGGAACGCTACTCACTATTTACCTTTCAGTCTGTGTATGTTCTGATCCTGCCTGAAAGAGAGGGCAACACTACCTTGTCTTCCTAGCTTTGCAAAAGCTCCTGTTTGGCGTTTGTGCAGAAAGAGTGGCTTGCGCAAGTCACCTGGGTTTCAATCTGGGGTGACTGGTTGTGAAGTCAAGAAAGGGTTATTAACTCACACTGCTGGTCTGAATTTTGAAAAAAATGGAGCTTCAATTTGAAATTGGGGGGTGCAAAATGTCAAGCTTCATCCATATTATAAATCACTTTGATATCTTGCATAACCATTCTTAGGTTCACCAACCCTGTTCTTTTAACTGAGGTTGAGGTCTGGCATGTTATAATTAGTTTAATTGATTTTATTGTAATATGGGGTGTTTAAATATTTTAATGTTTTATTTTCCAATGATGTTATGTTTTATTTTATTGTACAATTTTTTATTGTACTCATTGTTTTTATTGTTAGCTGCCTTGTGTCCCCTTGGTGTGGGATAAGGCAGGATACCAACCAGCCAACCAATGTTCTGAGCAGTTTTTCAGCCTTAAACTGCCCTATTCTCATTCCTTTCTTCCGTTTGTGGTGTTTCTTCTGTTTCTTCATCCTATCTAGTTCTTGACACAGATGTCTTGCAATAAAAAATAGCTGAGAGTGATCCACATTAAGAGCCCAATTTGGAAACACTTAGCATCGCCTTTTACATTTTGTGGAATTCTCAATACTGGCTAATATTAGATGTAGTTAGCATCAGTAATGCCTGGTAATCCCTGGGGAAAGGTTCTGCACTTGGAAAGGCCTGTTGACATTGAACATACAGTGCTGCCTCTCACTGATTTTCACCATTGTTTGGTCCATCTATGCAATAGCTAGGACTTGAAACTGTGACCTTCAATATGCAAGGCAAGTGCTTTACCACTCATCAACAGCCCCAAGAGTTTGGGTAAGGCTGTCATCAGGGAGTGGGGAGCTCAAGAATTATGAAAAACAATTGTTAAAACCTGAAAACTAATCTCATTTCATGGAAACATTGATAACTGACCACATTATAATAATATAATATTGAAGCCCTATGTAACATGACAGTATTGCCTTGGGAACTAATGAGTAGCCTTGATGGTAGTCAGAACTCATCCAGCTTCACAAACAATTCCCTTCCTCCCTAGATTCCTAAGCCAGTTGAATCACTGGTCCAAATGACAGAGGCCCGTCTATGTTAATATACAACTGGGATACCAAGAAGATTACATAGAATTACACAGAATTGCCTCTGGGTATTTATAGTTATCTAACTCGAAATGCAATTAGGTTGTTTTGGGTTACATTTTTATCAATTTCCTTCTAACTCTTAATGCCTTGCTTGTCAGGATTACGTGCACAAAAACACACATACGCAAAGCCTTCTTTGTTAATCATTCTCATAAGGTAAAAATTTTATAACCAACACAAGAAGAAAAAATTTAACTGGAAAACAAATTTCTGGCAGCCGCTGTCCATCAGTTTATGTCCATGAGTCAGCAACAGCAAAAGCTGTATAAATGCCACTGCTCCATTAATACTCATCAAGGCCTGGCAGTGCCAAGGCCCTTCCACTGCCAAAGAGACAAATCCATCAGCTAGAACTGCAGCAACTATAGGACTGGCATTTAAAAACCTGAGGGCTACTTCCATTTGTTAGGTTCATGTTGCCCCTCAAAGACTGTTGAGTTGGGGAAAGGGCAAGAAGGCTACAGCTGTACTGAACTGGTGACAGGTTTCCTTGTCAAGCAGAAGGAATTTGGAGAGGTACTTCGATGGCTGATCTGTCTCATTCTCTTAAAGAACAACAAAGAATCTTGCAACACCTTCAAAACTAATAGATTTATTGTGGCATATATTTTTTATCAATTAGTGCTTGCTTACTGCAGACAAAGTGGGCTCTAATCCATGGAAGCTTATGCTATAATACGATTGTTAATCTTTATGGTGCCCCAAGACGTGTTGTTGCACTTGCTGCAAGAAACAAGAGATCTTGGGGTGGGAAGTGGGGAGAAAATGCTTGCCACTGCATAGGTGTTTGTCCCTAAGTCAAGAATCTGTCCAATTTAGAGTTATGTACGGGGTATGTTTTATGCAGGGTGACCATATAGAATGGAAGAGAGATTACCTGTAACTTTAAGCATTGCATAGAAGAGGGGATTTAGGCAAGTGCTGCTTTTTAAACCTTTCTATGTTGGGTTAAACCTGCCTAAATTCCCTCTTCTATGCAATAAGGTAGAGGCACTCTGTCCTCCATTCTGGTCACCCTGCTTGTTACACACTGTTACACACTGCACATAAAACACTCACCCATCAGTACAGTCACATATGCAATGACCACCATTGGCCATTTGCCAGTAGAAAGTTACCTGTGCCAACAAATATTTGTGGCTTGAACGAAGAAACATAATGGGATATTCTATTTGTAGTCCTCAATTTTCTCCAGAAATCCCAGCTTATGGCCCAGTCGCAGGCTCTACTGCATGCTATGGGCCAGTTGGGGACCATGATGTGGTGGAGAGAAACTAAAAAAGTTTTTATTTACCTACTCAGCTGTGCCATGGTTCCCAATGGATCTCTGTGGATCTGTGCCAGCATTACTCCAAGTGGGCCTATCATGGCTGGAAAGAGAGTACAGGATATTGATAGAGCTGCTACCACTGGTATCCTTACCTTCCCTGACACTCCCCCAATCAGTCGCGTCCTGCACTAATCTGTAAATGGAAGGCCAGAGGAGGGTTGGGTCATATGTTACAAGGTGCTGGTATTCAGGTGGTGCTGTATATTACTAGCAAGAAGGTATTTTGTTTTCAGAGCAACAAAAACTGCTCTGTCCTGCATCTCCCAATATTATGCAATCTATTTCTGAATAAAAATTTCCATTTCAGACTATCAGTGCTGTGAGAGAACACTACAAAAAAAGCCAAACAAATCCTTGGCTTGAAACATTAACCATTATACTTTCAAAAAAGATGCAAGAATCTACAAAATAAGCCATCTTGGAATAATCTTGACACTAGAGGCAATTCACTTGAGCCATGAATTATGTACTGACATTTGCTTTGAACTGGGTTACTTTTTGTAATTATGAATGCAACAGGAATAAAGAATGCTTGTAATACCATGGTATTATTAAGAATACTTTCCCCCAAAGCCCTCTTGTTATTTACCAGCCTATTCTTGTTAGTCTGCATACTTTACCATTGACCAACACTCACCAATGGGATCTTACACTATTAATCACCCCCTTGGAAACGAGAAGTCACAAACTCTCCTTTTAATCAGGCTAATTGTAAAATGCTTCTTCAAAAACCTCATTTTAGCCAGTATCAGTTTTTGATATGATGGTTAATATATGAACATATCTTTTTTAATGAAGTTGTACCTATTATACAGGTTTTTCTTATTTCTCCTGTTGAGGGTGCTGCTAATTCATGTGTGACTTTAGCAGAAACATCAGCAGTCGCACTGGCACTATGACAAGCAGAAGCTGTTTATACGAATCCAAGCCTTCCAATGGTGGCATGAGTATGCCAGTTTAAATGACTCCAGCTGATCACATTCATCTCAAAATAATGTGAAACCCATACAGCATTGTTTCTCAAACTGTGGGTTAGGAATCTAAAAAGTGGGTGCTGGTGCTAGAAGTCTAAGAACCACCACGTATTATCCAAAAATCCATGTGTTGTCAATAGAAAGTGGAGAAGGACCTCCAAAGTGGGGGGAATTGGATTTGTGGCACCAAAGTCAACACAATGAGACTTGAACCACTTGATAATTCCCTGGAGTTGGCCTAAGAGTAGCAATACAGTGAGTTAGCAAGTAAGAGAGGGAAATATGGGATCCATATACATTGCCATTCACGTACTGCATCAAGCTAAATGTTCAATGAATTTTGACAAGTTCAACCAGTCTTGTAAACAGTTTCACAAATGATCTTTTTTTTAAGATGCTGAAATCAACTCAACTTGGTTTTTCAGTATTTTGACAGGATGAGTCAGGTTTATAAAGCCTCCAAAGTAAGCTTAGATTGCAACTTAATGATGTCTGGTTGAAAGCATTTTCAGGATGCAGCAAGTGATTTGGATTTATTTCAACAAGTAGAAAATGGTTCCAGGACTCCTCATTCCCCTCAGTTCAGATCTCTGAGGTATGTTTATAGTTTATACTTCTTAAATATGGGCTATGCCAAAAACAGAAAACTTGGAGCTAATATATACTGTACAAGTTTTTGCTGTTTATTCTCTTATTTAGCACTCCCCCCTCATTTTTGTAGTTTAATATCTTGATGCAGTCATTATGCTTCACTTTTAACAAATGGAATAAGTGCCTCTGAAAATTACAGCCCACATTCAACCATGTTGTCAAATCCAGGGTCTTTCTGACTAATCTTAAACCCTCCTGGTACATCGGCCAAACAGTGTGTCAAAAAGCATGTTCACTATGTGTTCTTTTGTATCTTACTAATGCAAAGGTCTCAACTGGTTTAAATTAGTGTTTCCCAAACTGTGGATTGGGAACCACTAGTGGGTTGCAAGTCAATGTCCAGTGGGTCCCTATTCATTTCAGTATTATATTTTTAATATATTAGACATGGTAGGTGACTGCATTTGAGAAAGTTTTACTGATCTGTACTTTTAACAGTTTGCCAAGCAAATGGTTTTAATAATATGTAATGAGATTTATTCCTGGGTAAATGCGGGCAGGATTGTTTCATGATCTTACTTCTAGTGAGTCACAACAGGTTTTCATTCTAAAAAATGGATCATAGAGCTAAATGACAACCACTGGATTAAAGAATAGAATTAAGAATACATGTTTACTTTGAAAGGCATTCAAGTATTTCAGCGGATTACACACATAATACGTATCAAAAAAAGCTCTTAAGCTCACTTGTCGCTAACACCTTGATGTTTCCAACTTCTGAGCAAAAGCACAGGGTAGGTTTCCTACCTGTCCTACAATGACAGCACACCCTCTCCCAATCATTTTTTCAAACTTATCTCTTCCAGAGCTGTCCAAACTTTCAACTTTAGGGCTCCTGGATCTTTAACAATTGTAGAGAGGAGAGAATTTCAGCAGGTGCAGCTTCTCATCTCACAGATCACAAACTGCACCTGCTGAAATCACCTCTTCTAACATAAAGGTCCAAGAGTCCTACAGTTGAAAATATGGAGAGCTCTGTTCTAAGGGTTTCCTCTGATCTGTGCCAGCCATTCTGCTGGCACACAGCCGAGAGCTGGGAATATTCCATGTTGCAAAATGGGGGATAGGATCCAGCAAAAGTCACTGCGCTGGATCCAAACCCTCCTGCCTTTGACATGCTCCCTGGTTCTTCCCTTTCCCCACCCATGAACCATCCTTCCTGCTCCAGCCTTATGCCCTTCTGTTGTCTGTACTGTCCAGAGGGATTAACCACTGCAGCTGCCTTGTGGCACAGCCTCAAATATACCAGCTGTGGCACAACCTTCACACCACCTTCACATATTCATAAAAGGACTGGGACATTCGTGACTTTCTCAACACCGCATGATGTATCCATGATGGGGCTGGGAGCTGAATTTAAGCCTCCCAAATCCTACTCTGTATAATGAACCACACTGGCTCTTGTCCCTTGTGGAACCTATTAGTTTAGCTGGCATTTCTTTTCAGCCTGTTTTGTTTTCACTTAAGCCTAAAGCTCAGACTCTTTGATCTCCTTGAAACATTTCCTTTGTTTAATCAGATTAAAATAGTTTGTTAAGGAAATTCAGTGGACTGCTTAGCTGTAGCTCGGTGCACAGCTCTCGTAATTATATTGAATATTCTTCAACAGTTTGAGTTCTGGCTGATAAAGACATGGTACAGCGTTGGTACTGAGGGAATTACCTTTGCTGTTTGACTCTGGGCATGTAACGTAAACCAGGACTGAAATATAGTACATGTTATCCTTGACATGGATAATTGAGGATCCCTCAAAAACATATACTTTTATAAAATGGAACAGAAGTATATCTTGTTCTTGGACATCACTGAAGAACAATAACAAATATCTTCTCTTGTTAATTATTTTCAGCACTTACTCCCTCAATTATGATTTCTAATGTCCAACCTCAGTCATAATTTCTCATTGCCGTCACCTTCAGCGGAAAAGTAATAGTAAAAAAAAGAAACAATTTCAATAACATCTAGCTCAAGAGTCTTCAAACCTTGGCCAAGGGATTAAATGTGGCCCACAATGAGCCTGTGGTCACCTGAGAGCCTCTGGCTCACTTGATTGCACATGACAAGAACTCTGTTCTGGTTGTGTTGGATGGCTTTTGAGAGCCTAAAAACATCACGTCTTGGATTTTCCTCCAAAAACAGAACTTTTTGTGCTCTCTAGGGGCCTTAGAAAGCTTTCTGAGGACCAGGAAGGCTTTCCTGGCCCTCAGAACATGCTCTGGGTGTTTCCTGAGATGTGCTGGTTCTGAGGTATTTATTCATATATCATTTAAGGAAGCTGGTTGTATAGTAGGGAATAGAGGTCCTTTTGAATGTGTACTTTTTCTGTGGCATATGTTGGTCCTTAAAAAAATTCTAGAAATTTGATCCCATTTATTCATTCATCTATGTTTCATCTCTAATGTATTTATTTAGGGTTTGTATTTAAATTTTGTTTTCTTGCCCTTGACACCATGGCAAATATCTGATGTGGTCTTCTGGCTGAAAGATTTGAGGACCCCTGATCTAGCTGGGGAAAATTAAGCTCCTAATGACTCTGCTGAAACATGTTGTGTAGACTATCCCTTCCTTATCTAGCCTCCTCCTTCTCCTTCACATGCAAGCTGATTGCCTCAGCCACAGGCCATAATCAATAAGCAAAACAATATCAACCCATACAACACATTAAAATATGCTCCAAACATAAAAAATTACACATAATCCACAGAGGGCAGATCGTCATTAAAAAAATCATTAGCTAGCTTCACAGTTATCTAAGTTACATCAATCAGAAGGATATTTCACAATCATTTGATCTCATTTTAGCCAGCATTAAAGCAGAGGTTCAACATTTGGCTGACCCAACATTTGTATTATTTGCAAATTTAGAACATTCCTTTCTAGTTATTCAGGATGAGGCCTGATAAAATGCTGGGAGTCTCCAATCAAGCATGTTGCTCCTGATGCTACATTGGCAGCTTGAAGAAACCACCAATCTGATGGCTGCAATGCTGCAGTGCCACCAGTACAGATGGTGAGGAGTGGTACTGCAGGAAACAACTCATCAAGATTATTCAGGGCACAGTCCTAACCAAATGGCATGTCACGGGGCATGTACTGCATCCTGCAGTTGGGGGGAGTCATGGCCTCCTCGAGGTAAGCCAATGTTTATTCCCATATCTCAGAGTTGCATTGCCCTTACCCAAGAGCTGGAAAAAAATTGTTAGGATTGTGCTCACTAGGTTGACCTAGGTTTGCACACCCTGGCTTGATTCCTCTCAATGAGATACTGGTGGACTATTTATTCCTAAAGGCCATCAGTTCTTACATACCTGCTGAACAATGCAAACAATAACAGTTTATTTTTCCTGAATAACAGGTGGAAATTGTACTAAATCCAGCAGTTTTTTGCTTCAGTGTAGGATTGCCAAGTCACAGCCTGGAGATCATATTCGTTAAAGATGATGCCTGACTTTCCCTCTTCCTTATCTTGCCTTATCAACACCTTATCTCTCTGTTCAGGTGTTGTTGGACTTTGTTCAGCTCTCAACTGCTCAAATATGTATAAAAGCCTAGGATTATTCTGGGAAAGCCATTATCCAGACTCCAAGGATGTGTGGTGTAGGAAAACATGTTGCATATTGACAGGGTCACAGTTAGATCTTGCAGAGAGATGGTTGAGAAAAGAAATATGGTGTGCTTGTTGGACTCTGGACCTTCCTTCTGTTCTGGGAAGGAGCACTGCCCTTGGTGAAGGAATTCCCATAATTAACTTAGAATCATAGAATCACAGAATCATAGAATTGGAAGGGACCTAGTAGGTCATCTAGTCCAACCCCTGCCTGCAACAGGAAATCCCCCTAGAGCATCCCTGACAGGTGCTCGTCGAGCCTCTGCTTGAAGATCCCCAGTAAGGGAGAGTCCACCACCTCCCTTGGCAAACTTATAACCTGTAGTTTTGAGGACAGAAACAGAGAGACTGACCAACTGATTACAGTAACTCAAAAACACCGTCAGCTTCCATTTCTTCTTCCTGAAAAGGAAAATTACACTGCAAAGCTAACTCTGAACTTTCTGTTGCTTTGAGAAACAACTCACTCTCTCTCACACACACAGAGTTCCTTGTGAACCTTTGAAGCTTGAACCAGTCATGAGAAGAGAGGTCTGTGGAAAATGTAACTCAGGCTCCAATCCTAAGCCTCAGTTAGACTGGCATAAGTCCTGTGCTGGTCTGGGTGTGTCACAAATGTGCCGTAAGGCACTTCTGTGCCACTCCCAGGTGTGTTAGGCCAGTGACTAGATATGTGCTGGCTCCCCCCACCCCCCAGAACTGTCTCTAAACAGCCCCCACTGCACACAAGTGCCCCCAGTCACCCTCCCACCCCCCAGAACTGGCTCTAAAGAGCCCACACTGCCCCCCAAAAAATCCCTCCGAACCGGTCCCCTGGTTCTTGCTCTTCCCCCTTCACAACTGGCTCGCCAATGTCCCCAAATTTTAAAATCCGATTTTGGTGAGCCGGTGCGAACCCCCTAGTGCCCACCTGTGCCCTACACCATCACAGAAATGGGGAGGCAGGTGTGTTAGGCCAGCCTAAACTGGTTAGGATTGCACCCTTAGTTAATTATTTAAAGTCATTTGCTCATGAACTGAACTTGCCTTCAACAGTATTGTATCAGCTCTTCAAAGACAATTGCATATCCTCCTCTTTGATGTCTGAAATAGGAGGAAAATAATTATCTACAACCTGAAGATAAAACTTCACTCCTTGAGCAGTTAAATATCCTCTGACCAGTAGGTAACACTATCAGTTTACTTTCTATTTATCTCCAGTATCCACTTATCCAGTCCAGCTTTATCTCCAAATTTATCTCCAGTTTTATTAATACAAAGACAGCCGTGTTTCTCTTTCATTTCTCTTCTCTGCCTTACAAAGGATCTGTTTACTTCAACCAGTGTTGAGGATGGAGCAGAGAAATTGCCGAATTTTATAACCTGACAGTAGGGAAGCAGCCATTATTATCTCACTTTCTTTTTTCCCCTGGTTGCAGACTGAGATCCTGTCTAGCGCCTAGTGAGGCTAATTAATCCACAAGGAGGCTGTTGAATTCCTGTATTCCATTTCAAGGCTGTTACAATCTGCACCCTCCAGGGACAACACATCATCCCCTGCCACTCCACTTTTGGCACAGCTTAACATCCAACCTGATGAAAAGTGCAGGAAAAGTTGGCAGTGGACTTAAGATTTTGTGTTTATTTAGTTGGTTCCAATAAAGGTACTTCCAGATTGTGGGCTGCTTAACCCCCTTCTTTAATCTGACAACATCACTAGGAAAACCAAAGGAGACACTTCTCACTGCTTCTGTATGTGACACAACTGACAGCATATTTTCTCTTCGGTGAAAAGAGAAGGGGCAGGAATATACTCATTGGATTTCATAGATATGCCTCTGCCTTTTGGGAAAGAAATGAAGCATGCTGTATGTATTGAATATATGAACAGGGACACTTGATCCTATATTCTGTAGTGGATTGCCAAAGATCATGTATCCCAAACACCATCAAATGGAAGCAGCAGAAACAAACCAAAGCTGCAGGAAACCTGTTGAAAGAAGCAAATAATTAAAAATAATAGCCTGAATCCTGTCCCAAAAGCATCTTTAAAAGGTGCTTTTTAATCAGTATCAAAGTGCTGGGCACATACTTTCCATGTACACAGTTCCAAGTTGTTTCCAAGTCATACCTTTCAACTGGCAGGCCTGAGAGGACTAAAGCACAACTACTGTGCAGGATGGACTATGACTTGGACTTTGTATAAAGCAACCCTTTGTAAGTTTGGAGGTATGTGCTTCCCAAACATAAGATGTTTTGGGACAGTCTTGCCTGGTGCAGGACAGATGTAGTGAGGCATGTGATTGGACTTCAGGTCTGGCAATCTCTCCTGCACATTAAGAGACATGACACAATTCACAGTTGTGCCAGTGAGCACAGTCTCAATATCTAATTGGTGCAAACTTTTACTCACAGGCTAATATAAATGGAAAGCAATCTTTTTTAAAGCTTCTTAAAAATAGTCAGAGAGACCTGCATCACCTGAGCAAGGGTCCTTGGCACCAATTAATTGTTTTCATTTGTTTTGAAAGTTGACTTTGGCCTTGCAAAAGGTCAGGGATCTGATTTGCCCTCTCTCCAGCATAGCTTAAAATAACTTCCTTGAGGGAGAAGTGCATGAAATGTCAGCTGGGGACATTTGGAACACAGCAGAGCGGTGCCATTCAGTGCGTCTTCCAGTACACTTTTAAAACCAACAACAGGAATGTTGGTTTTGAATCAAGGTCCTTTATTGACAGTAGACCTGGGCCAATATCAGCTGTTCTGCCTCTTGCTTTAAGTTCTCATTTGGTGGAGTTTTCAAGGCTTTGCAGTCTGCCTGACACACAGAAGGCAAACAAAAGTTTTGCTTTTCACTGCAGACACGAGAGACCACACTGCAAAGCAGCACATTCATCCCTTGGGCTGTGGGTGGCGCAAGCGGTTAAGACGCTGTGCCTGTTAACCAGCAGGCCAGGGTTTGAGACCCAGGTCAGCCCCACAAGACAGGGTGAGCTCCTGTTCTTAGCCCAGCTCTGTGACGCCAGCTGGATCCAATCGTATTGGATCTGCCTTTCCATTGGACTAATTCAGTGGCGTGGAGAGGGGGGATTTGCTGCTTGGGTAACAGCCTATCCTCCATATCAGTCCAATCCAGGCTTTCGTGCTTCACATGCAGTGTCGAGCACGATACCATAGTCTTTCAAGACTGACGGAGGCCTGCTGCATCCCTTGAGCACCAGGGCAACTAACAAGTGGGAATTGTGACTGAAGATCCTGGTATCCAAGTACTGCCTGTATTTTCACCTGGCGTATCTATTATTGCCTGGATTACCTTTATACATTATTACTTCTCCCTCTCTCAGTCCAAGAATGATTGGCTTGGCACAAGAGTGAGCATGAAGCTGATTCTGCTTTGTACTGACTTGAGCTGAAAAATGCAATTTAGGCCAATACAACTCACTTATCTCCTCATTCCCACAATGATGTGGGGAGGCTGGCACATTTCTGGCCTGACCCCAGGAGTGATGCAGAGGTCCCTTATGGCACTTTTATGGCACCCCCAGGCCAGTATGGGACTTGCGCCAGGACTTGCGTGAGTCTAACCAGAGATTGGATTGTTCTGTGAATATCCCCCAGCTATAGGGTCTTGATATGCTGAGGCGAAACCGAGAAGTGCTTGACTTCCATAGAAATCAGAAGTGGAGGATTTTCCATATTAATGCAGCACCACCAAGAACACGGTAAGGATTTGGGTTTTGTTTTGTTTTTAAAGCAGAGGGAGGCTGGGCCGATGGGCCTAGGCATACATCAGATGGTATTTCAGGTCACGGCACCTCTGACAGTCGTTTTTGACAGGACTCATGGATCAATCAGAATTGGAGAAGCAACAGAGTGGCGTGTGCTTCACCCTTTCCCTGTCATCCATTTCTCCACTCTCAATCACTCTCCACATCACCCTTCCCTTCACTGAGTTCTAAACATGAACAAACAGAGAACATTCCAGGACGCAATGGGGGACACCTGGGAATTATTGAACATTTTGGGTACCAAGCTTTAGGATGGTCTCTGTTAAGTGAAAAGTGTTCCTGTGTTGCGGGAGTAACATTTCCTCATATGCCATCCCCCCATGGCAAATCAACACCCCATGCGCATCAGTCCCCCATGCACAACTCCCCCCATGCACATCAGTCCCCCGTGTGCAACTTTCTCCCGTGCGCACCTTCCCCAATGCGCATCATCCCCCCATGCGCATCAGTCCCCCATTCGCATCAGTCCCCCATGTGCATCATCCCCCATGCGCAACTTCCCTCCCATGCACAACTTCCCTCCCATGCACAACTTCCCCCCATGCTCAGCATCCTCGCCAGTGCAACCTCTTCCTCCGAACAACATCCCCCCAGTGCACCAGGCAGAGAGGACCAAATTGGCTGGAGGTTGATCAGTCTTCCATGTTAAGTATAGGACAAAAACACGTTGCCCCCTTTTCAGCCCCTGAAGGGTTAAATTTCTCCACATGGGTTCTTGGTGGGTGTTCAGGTGACAGAAGGAACTCCCCAAATTTCATGCTTCTAGGTCTGGAGGTTGGGGCGGAATGTTGATGAGTCATCAATTCTCCAATGCAAAGTATATGGAGGAAAACGTGTTGCACCCCTTTTCACCCCCTTCTGGTTGGAATTTCCGAAAACCGGTTCTTAGTGCACCCCTCCGTCATGGAAGGAACACCCACCCGAAATTTCACACTTCTAGGCCCAGCGGTTTTGGCAGGGCGGTGATGAGTCAGTGAGTCAGTCAGTCAGTGACTTTTCTCTTTTATATATATAGATTGAGATGGGCTACTTTCACGTGAGAATGGGAAAGAACATTGCCAATGAACTTTCAAGTATTATCTGGGGTGATTAAGACAGCCCCACAGGTAGGTGCAGAAAAGCAGGGGTATCCTTCCTTCTAACCAAAGAGAGATGAATTACTGGGATTCTTGTAGCACAGAAGCTGTTATCCTGGGAAGAAAAGATTTGACGAACCCCAACTTCTTTGAACATGTGTCCGCCAAAAGAGTCATGTCAAGCCACATCCTGCCAATGCAGCTTTTCCTGCAAATGTGGAGGTTACGTGGGTCATGATAGTAAAGTTTCAGTGACTCCCAAAGATAAAGCAGCTTCACATTATACAACCAGAAACATCTTACTTGGATGAGGGGTCTCTTTTCACCACAGAGACAGTAATTATAAACTTCTTCAGCTACCTATCTATTGAATGCTGCAGTCACACAAACAATAACCCAGATATGGCATGAAGATACTGTATGCATCTGGACTAACACATGGGATTAAGTGGAGTCAAGCCTATGTGATCCACCTAGTTTGTGTGCATCAAGTTACAGTAGGGCAGGAAGCAGTGGTAGTAGAGGTTAAAGAAAGGGCTGTGTGTTGGATCAGTCATTCCACCTCCTCCTTACAGTGCGGAGAGCAACAGCATGTCAGCTAAGTCACCCAGTGTACAGTAATACAGTATAATACAATCACCAAGTGTGTAGGCCTCCAGCAGGAGGGGAAATTCCATTTGTTGCTAGTTTAATGATCTCTCTCTCTCTCTCTCTCTCTCTCTCTCTCTCTCTCTCCCTACTATTACTAGAACTCTTTTGGGTGGCACAAGTGGCTAAGACGCTGTGCCTGTTAACCAGCCGGCCATGGTTCGAGACCCGGGTTGGCCCCACAAGACAGGGTGAGCTCCTATCCTTAGTCCAGCTCTGCGACACAGCTGGATCCAATTGCATCGACTCTGCGTTTCCATTGGACTAATTCAGTGGCATGGAGAGGGGGGATTTGCTCCTTGGGTAACAGCCTTTCCTCCATATCAATCTAACCCAGGCTTTCGTTCTTTGCATGAAGCGTATGCAGCGTTGAGCACGATACCGAAGTCTTCCAAGACTGACGGAGGCCTGCTTTTTTCACTTTGTTTTCTATTTTGTTGTTTCTGCTTATGTATAGCAATTATATAGTATTGTTTCTCTTATGTTCAAGTAAAGTTCTTAACAAAGGCAGTTTGCTGTGTAACAAAGGGGACTGCTTTAATCCTTCACCTCTGTTACCCCTACAAAGACAAATCTCCTGCCAGTCCACTGGATGATCCCAAGTTCTAGTACTGTCTTCTACTACTAGACCAGTACTACTTTGGCATTTCTTCCCGGGACCCCCTTTCAAACTTAAAAATCTCTCTGGGACCAGGATGTGACATTACTGATGACAGAGTCCTTCCATGTCTACTTGGAAGCAAGTCCCCTTTTGTTCAATGATATGTACTCCCAGGAAAGCCCAGTGCCAGATTCCAAGACAGTGAATTCCACCCTCTTGTGACCCGAGGTTGTGATCCCCAAGGGAGTCCCAACCCCCACTTTGAAGACCACTGTACTAGACAGTACTAATAGGAAAAATACCTATTATTCCCTTTCTTCACATCATGCACCATTTTAGAAGCATCTATCAATACCAACCCTCTCATTCATCTTCTTTGCTAAATAGCCATGAGCACACAAGCTTTTCCTTGTGTTAAAAATGAAGTGCAAACATAATTTTGTTTGCTTACTCCCCAAGAAACCACAGATGCTTTAGGATTATGGGAAACAGCCATATCTCAAAGGGCTCCTTTCATCTGGTATCTATGTTGACATTCAAAATCAGCACAAACATGCCAACACAGCTCTGGAAGCAGAGGCCAAGATGTGGATGAACAGTTAGGTTTCCCCATGCCAATTAATTGCTTTTTCATGCCAAACAAGATCAGTAAGCAGAGGCAACGTCTGGGACGTACTGTCAGCTGCTGAGTACAATTGGGGAAAGCTACCACAATTTAACTATATAAACACACAAATGGGCTTATACTGAGGCAGATCATTGGTCCAGCTAGTCCAGTCCAAAACCATATAATCCTAACCATGTCTACTCAAAAGTAAGCCCCTTTGTGTTCAATGGGTCTTACTCCCAGGAAAGTGTCTTTAGGATTGTAGCCGTACTCTCTTAACTGGCAGCCAGCCCTCTCGGATTGCATAGAGAGGTCTTCTGCTACTCAGATCCTAACCAATTTACGCCAGCACAACTCACCCATCTCCATGGTCCTGCAGTGGTGTGATGTGGGAAGGCCAGCACATGTCTGTGCACAGGTCTAACCCCCTAGGAAATGCCATAAATCACTTTTGCAACACCCCAAGCCACCACAGGACTTGTACTGCTACACCTGAATCTGGAACCTTTCACATGTCAAAGCATAGACTCTGCCACTGACCATATGGCAACTCAACAAGATCTGGTTAGCCACCCTTTTTTATTCCCCATCTGTCTGTCTGTCTGTCTGTCTGTCAGAAGAGACAAAAATGGGTCAAGATGGTGTGCTTGGATGCCAAGACATGTGCAGAAGAGTCAGTGCTGGGGGGGAAAGCACAGGTGTCTAGAAGGTCGTCTAGAAGGATTGCTTAGTTCAACCGAAGCCAGTTGGAGAAACTGGGAGTAGGGTTGATTATACTGGCATGTTGGCTCCTGTCCCTTCTCTTAGCTCATTATTCTCTGACACACATTCTGGCATTTTGGCCTCAGGCCCAGAAGCCCAAGTAATTTTCCAAATCCTGCCCTCTGAGTTAGCTGCATGAGAGAGGGGAAGAGAGAGAGAGAGAGAGCTCCATTTCCTTCTTAACAAAGATTAACAAGGGCTAGGAACCTCCTGCTGAAATCTCTATCCCTTGCTGCCCACCTTCTCACTGTCATCTCCGCTCAGAAGTGCTGAAGGCGAATGCTGTAGCAAGTTCACCTGAGGGGGTGGGAGAGGAGGATGAAAGAAGGGAGAGGGAGAGAGAGAACTGATCACTCAAAGCAGATAGCATCATCCTCTCGCCTGTGAAATGAATGAGTCATCTCTGCAACGCACTTTGCCTCTGTCAGCCAGAGACACAGGGTCCCATTTCCCTGCCTGCAGAAGCAGCCCAAATGTGCACCAGCATGACAGCCCAGCCCTTTGCCGCCCTAGCTCTTCTCAGCTGCTTTGTCAATTTATTTTTATGGCCGGCAGCTTTGTTCCACAGACAGATAGCCCAACATAGACATATTTTTTAAACCACGGTTGCTTTTGGCCTGAACAGAGCCGTCGAAATGAGAAAATTGTCGTGCCTCAGCATGTACGAGGCCAAATAAATAAATGACCTCCTGCTCATTTGACTGAACTGAGAAGGGTGCAGACGAAGCAGACCTCCAACTAAAGTTCTTCAGTGCAGTCTCTGCAAAGCTTCACCAAGAGGAAGAAAGGAAAGCTGTTTTCTCCCTGCTGTTTAAAGGACGACAGAAAATAACACCCCCACCGCTTTGCCTCGCCCCGCCACCCATTACTATGCAGCCTCCTGCACCCACACAGGCAAATGTGGCAGGATGAGTCAGCGCACCAACGGGAAATAGATTGAGCTGCCTCATCTCTGGTTTTCACTGAGCAGCTGGTAAGGTCCGCAGAGCCGGGGGCAATGGGCATTCCTTGGCTTCTGCATTGCCGGGCTTGAGAGTCCAAGGAAGAACATTTGCCCTTGGCATGAAAGGCTCCAACAAACCCTGCTTGGCCGTAACCCCAAAGCAGTGGTAGGGAAAGACACAGGGAAAAGGGGAATTACAGAGGGCCATTTGCAGCAGTGGAGCAATCCAGTTTGTGGGAGGGCAGATGCTCAGCTAGGTTCAATAGCCCACACATGAATAGGGTTAATGGCTGCTGGATACTCACTTTTGCTAGATGAGAATCTTGCTTGTTAACTGTCAGTGTTGACTAATATTTCCTGTATGGTAGAATATGCATTTTTTCAATGCCGAGGCAATGAGGCCACTACTCAAAGTGGATGGCGGTTTGAACTGTAACACAAAGATGAAAGATGAAAGCCAGATTGGAGGAGTGCATGCAGGGGATGACCCTGTGGCTTTGAAAGTACTGAAGAAAGATTAATGGTTGTGCTTCCTATAGAAGAATGTAAGACCTATATTGTATCAAGCGAAGTGCTCATCCAGTCCAGACGGTATCCCACCAGGTGCCTCAGGGAGCACCCAAGACAACAAGAGACCTGCATCTTATTGTGACCCCCTTGCACCTGGCATATTGTGGTGGCCTATGTAATGGACTTTTCTTTCATAAATCAGCCCAATCTGCTTTTAAAGGCATCTAAACCAGATTCTGTAACCTCCCAGATTCTCCCCAAAGTCAGTGTGACCTCCCAGGTAAAGGTACAAGAACCAGTGTCCCTGTGATGCTGTGGAGTTACCCATTTGTGGTGCACTCCCCTTAAGGGGGAATTGCCATTTTTGTTCCCTGTAGTGCATTGTGACCCACCACTTTGGGAATGACTATTTTAGGAATTTGCTTACTTCCAGTAGGCTCTATTTGTGTTAATAAACAGATTACAAAGGCGCCATTGCGAAGCCTTAATCTGGTGGAAAGGTTAAGAGGACCAGCCAAATAAATGCAAACTCTTCAGCAATTTCTTGAATTCATCATTCTCATTAAGTTGTATGTTAAGTAAAAGCAAAACAATAAAATGAAGTTGGTATGGCAAGACATGATGTGAAATCCCCAAATTATAACAGTCCTACCATGGCTTGCAGGAGGAATTAAGCAGATGCCAATAGGATTAATTAGCCTCACCAGGTGCTAGACAGGATCTTAGTTTGAAGACAGGGAAAAGAAGAAGGTGAGACAGTAAAAGATGTACTGAAATTCAGCAGTTATTGTGCATCCTCCCCAGTCCTAGTTGAAGTACACAGAGCTCTTGTTAAGCACAGAAGTAAAAATTAAGATGATAGTTTTAAAATAAATAACGTTACATTAACCAAAACACCATCCAAGTCTTCAGTGTTTTCTGAAACTCTAAGAATTTCTCTGCAGTTCTTTATACTCCTAAAGGCTTCCTACCTGCACATGCATTGAGTCTTAGGGAATCCCAGAGGTCCAGTGCAGATGCAGAGAAGTGTAGTGCCAAGCCAATGTGAAATACTAGCAAGAAGCTGATACAGAAGGGGAATGAGGAAAGAGAGCTATTGGCAGGGAGGCAGGAGAGATGGACAAGCAAACTGGACATGGGGAGGCCACTTATGATGTATTCCTGATGCTCTGATGGAGACTTGGGGAGCCCCAGGCTGCAAAGAAAAATGCTACTCTTCTCCGAAGAGATGGAACCATGATCAGTGATGGGCCCAGCCTACCGTAACAACTGGTTCTCCAGAAGTGGGTGGGGCCAGGCCAGGTCAGGGGGCAGGGCCGAGGTCAGGGGGCAGGGCCAGGGAGAATTTTTTAAATTAAAAAATTCAAAAATATTTAAGCATGTGGCTTACCTCTGAGTAGACCTGCATAGGATGTGCTCTGAGGCTGCTGTCCTTTCCACTCTGCCCTGGGAGTAAGCCCCATTGACTATCATGGGACTCACTTCTGAGTAGTCAGGTTGGGCTCTCAGGCTGCAGTTCCAGCCTCTTTCCTGGGAGTAAGTCCCATTGACTATAATGGGTTTCAGTATCTTCAGAGCCCAGATCTGTGCAGGTCTACTCAGAAGAAGCCCTATTATAGCCAATGGGGCTTACTCCAAGGAAAGTGTGGATAGGATTTCATCAGCCCAGAGCCCCAACCAGTGCAGGTCTATGCAGAAGAAGCCCTATTATAGCCAATGGGGTTTACTCCAAGGAAAGTGTGGATAGGATTTCAGCATCCCAGAACCCAGACCTGTGCAGGTCTACTCAGAAGAAGCCCTATTATAGCCAATGGGGCTTACTCCAAGGAAAGTGTGGATGGGATATCAGCAGCCCAGAGACCAGATCTGTGCAGGTCTACTCAGAAATAAGCCCTATTATAGCCAATGGGGCTTACTCCAAGGAAAGTGTGGATGGGATATCAGCAGCCCAGAGACCAGACCTGTGCAGGTCTACTCAGAAATAAGCCCTATTATAGCCAATATGTTTACCCCCAGGAAAGTGTGAATAGGCTGCAGCAGCCACATTTCCTTTCCCTGGCTGTTGGGGCTAGAGCAAACTTAAAAGTGCCCGACCAGCCTCTTTAACTCTTTAACTGCCTCCAGCTGCTGAAGGAGCATCTCTGTCCCCATCCAAGGAGCCCTTTGTAAAGCTCTCCATGCCTCATCTGCATATGAGAAACCCATCATGCTTTGCAAACTGCACAAGGAAATAACTTCTGAAAATATTGCTAGAGAACAACTGAAAACTTGCTGGAAATAAGGTTTATAAGATGTATAAGGTTTATAAAATAAGATGTTTAGCAAAGACAGGATTCCTGAATAGCTTCAGATAAAGGTTTGGGGCATGAAGAATTTCTTCACTCTGATTTGAAAATATTACAGATAAAGAGACATATAGTGCTGCAGACCCCTCCCATCTTAGCTGTGAGTGTTTGATATGCTCTGGAATGACTGCAATGCTTCCTCTAAGTGAAGTTAATGGGAACAGACTCTTTGTATTTTAAAATTAAAAGATAACCTAGGGAGGGGGGGAGAGAGAAGGGGGAGGCGTAAAAGGGGAGGGGGAGAGAGCCCTGCTCAGAAGGGGAGGGAGGGAGTGGAGCTGAACCACTGGGAAGACAGACCCAGAGGCCCTTCAAGAGAAATGCAAACACACTTGCATGCAATTCAAAGATGATGGCCCCCAATTAACAACTGGTTCGCCAAAGTCAGCCCCTAATTAACAACAGGATCTACAGATCCGGTGCGAACCGGCCTCAGCACACCTGTGACCATGATGTGCTGTCCATGGAGTTTGAACAGCTTTGGGAAATGGTGGCCACTTAACAATATACGCAAGATGAAATTGAAAGGGAATATATGCATCATGGCAGCATTTTTGCATTTCTTTAAACTATGTAATAAAAGACACTGTTATCAATGCAGTCAAATAATCTCTTACATCTTTGACGTGCCTGGCTAGTACATAGGACCATCTTAATTGTTTGTATCAATAGCTACTGATTTTCTAGATTCAGCTATTTGCAGCTGATTAATTGCCATTTGTAGGCCAAAGTGTGATATCCCCCTGGATAGATCAAATGGCCACATGATTATTATCACTAGTAGCATGAGGGTGAGTGCGATCTGGAATGTGAAAAATTGGGGGTTGAAACCTCCTTCCTTTATAGAGACAACTCACAGTGTATTAGCCTCTTTTGTAAAATAAGTAACAGTTAGCTACCTCACAAGGCTGATTTGGCCTTGGCCACTTGCATTGCAAGGCCATGCTAAACATTAAAGTGACATATGCTGAAATGGAGTAATATCTAGAATTAAGCAATGGTCTCTTTTAATTGAGGAAGGGCAACTCACGTTAATGCAATTTTGCTCTCCTCTTTTGATGAGGCAATGATAGAAAAGGCCTTTTTTGAGGAGGAAAAAGTCAGCAGAACCCTATTTCCACTGCATTTTCATGGCTGTGCAAATTATGGGTGCAAAATCCTTGAAGAAACCACATTTAACATGTTTTCCCCCATGAGGTTTAAGGTGATTCTTGTTTTAAAGTATTTTGCAATCCAAATATCAACCTCACACTGGGCAGCATTCACATTTGCATGCCTATCATATTGCATTTTCTCTATAGGCTGTATAAATTGTGCAAAAAGAGCTCAAAGGTAACTGAACCAACACAAATGAAAACTCTCCTAGGCTGAGCTGGTCTAGTGATGAGATCACTAGTGATATGAAGCAGATGTTGGGGACATGGACGTACACTGCACCTTATATCTTCTTATTGCCTCTCCTGGCCTGCCATTCATTGAGCCACTTCAAGCAGCTCTCCAGTCCTCTTCCCACTTACTGAGACTGAGTGGAAAGAGGTTTAGGGCAGCCACAGCCCACCACCTCTTCCACACCACTGGAGAAAGAAAAATCAACATGGAATTTTAGAATTAGTTACATTTCCAGGTTGGTGTCAAAATAAGGATTAGAATGGGTTTTCCTACTCTGTGGCCAATACGCAAAATAACCTCACCACATTGGCTCTCTCACTTTGGATTTTCTAAGGGCTGTGTTGAACAGCCAAGATGCTGTGGAAAGGACCATCAGCCTCTGAATGAGACATTCACAGTGCCACTGTTTGCAACAGCAAATATCAACATATTTGCTGTTGATATGCATGGGTAGAAAGGATCCGATTGCAGGAAACGGGTAGCAAGAACAGGAACCACTGGATGGAGCTCACAAGTGATGCATGTGTCTGAACTGCTTGGGTGACCAACTTTCACAACAGCAGCCTCTGAGGACATCTTCTCTGTTTCAACATTGCAGTTTGATTTTTCTCTTGCAGGCATCAGTGACACAACTTCATGGATACAGAGACAGATATAGGATAATTAGAATCTTTGTGATTATTATCCCTTTGATAGTGTGTAGTTGTAGATCATTTGCAAGAAACCAGGTGCATGAAGGTATATTTAATACCCGGTGGAAAGACCTTTATTTCTTAATGATCATTTCAAATGGCTCTTGAGGAAACTGTGAGAACATTAGGAGAGGCAATCATCTTGGATAGCTGCTCTGGGGTGACTAGAGCAGAGCTTTATTAAATCTCAATATGAGCTTTATTCCTGGGAAATATACAAAGTAATTAGGTAGACAATGCTCACAATATAATTTTTTAATGCATGGAAAATGCTGTGTCACACAGCAGCACAATCATACTCAATCCTGTTCTCAAAAGGAAAATTCTAAAAACAACAGCAGAAAAAGGAAAATGATGATTTAACAACTCCTTCCAACAAGGAGTATGTTGTCAGCTCAAGTCACATCCCGTTTACCCTGAAAGTGGGGTTGGAAAAGATACATCTCAGGACCTGCCTGAACATATTTTTACCAAAGAGGATACAATTCATTCCTGGTGACTGTAAGGTAGCAGAGGTGAGCTTTGGAGTTTTCCATAAACACAATTTAGAAGAGACCCTTCCCTTTCTCACAACCTCCTGCTCACAATAATGCTATCTCTTCTCTTTCCACATTTTGTCTTGGCTGCTTTACTGGTATGCAGGAATGCCAGTCTGCTTTCCAATCAAGTACAACTCCCACTACAAAGCCACTGGAGTCACACTTGGATGCCATTCCATAATGAAGGGGTAAGTGAGGTTGCAGTCCTCTCCATGCTTACCTGAGTCTAAGCTCCATGGACTATAATGGGTCTTAATTCTGAGTAGACATGTTGTGTGACATACACACACAACCCACATACACACAGTGGAAACAGGTGCCTTTTCAGGGTATAGTCTTTGCAACAAGTGTACTGCAGTCTATCATGCTGTCTATGAAATATTATGTTTCAGTAAAATGTTATAATGGTGGTATCACACTTAACAAATTTTGAACACAACTGCATTTATATATCAGAGGGAGTGAAAATATGTTTTCAGGAAAAAAAACTGAAGCTTAATTTGGTTCTTTGTATCACCTTCATCACAGATGATGGTATTTTGCTAGTGTCTTTTTGTTTGTTTTTCTGCTCTCATCTTGGAGTGATTCACCACTGAAAAACATGTCAAAGGAAGTAGATTTAAAGTACTAACACATCTGATACTGTAAGAAAGAAGAGTCTTCACTCAGACACACAAAGCCCAACAGCAACACTTCAAACAAGATCTGGACAATTAAAAAAAACTCAGTTTTAATTTTAGACAATAGTAGAGTTAGTACCAGTGATGTGTAGAGATTTTTCCCCCACAGTCAAAAGTCTTGGCAGCTGGTTTGGAAAGCAAATGATTAATTACTTTTGAAGATCTCATGGGTTAGTTTACACAATTCTACCATTGACCCACTCACTAGCACAAAATAGTACACAGGCACCCCCTCCATCTCACACTCATCTCATAATCTCCTTCGTCTTCTGCTTGCAATTGCTTTTTGTAGAGCATGCCAGGAACAGAATCTCTCCACTCCCATAATTTGCAATTTCGCAAGAAGCAGCAATGAAGCTGCAGGTGCTATGGGGAAGATGGCCCTTCTGTCCTCACCATCCTCACTGCCTATGTCCTCCTCCTGCAGAGTCTGCAGCTTCACCACCACTTCTTTCCACCACCATGAAGTCTAACCTCCCATTTCCATCTGCATGTGTCATCTTACATGTACACAAGAATAAGATGGGGCAGCTGGTTGGCTCTGCTGAGGAAGCAGTGGGCAGTAGGAGGTGGATAGGCAGGTATGAGTCATATATATCATCTCCCCTCCAGTCATCTCCCCTCCAGTCAATCATCTGAGGTGGCAGACTCAATTTCCCTCAAGATTGGGCTGGTTCCAGCTTCATCCCTCTTTTTTCCTCCTGACTATTTATTTATTTATTTTAGGGATTTATACTTAATATTTCCCATGCCAACACAAACACTCAAGGTGCACAGGTGGGCAGAAGTCGGATCGCGGGGGTCCCCAGGGACTGTTTCTTGAAATTCCCCTGCCGCTAGCGATCCGGCAGCGGTGGGGGCAGTGATAACCAGCCGTACCGGTTCGGCCGCTGCAGCGGCAGGGGCAGCCGGCAGGGCACCTTTAAATTTCCCAAGGCAGCCCTGAGAGGCGCCCCCAAACTCCAGCATTGGAGCATCCTTTTCGGGCTGTGGAGGGAAATTTAAAGATGCCCCTGCCGCTCCAGCAGCAATGGAGCTTACTCCCAGGTAAGAGTGGCTGGGACTGCAGCCTGAGAGAGAACCCTAACCTAAGCATGACTACTCAAAAGTAAGCGTGCTCAATGGGTCTTACTCCCAGGAAACTATTGTTAGGTTTCCCTCCCCCTTTCCAGGATAGAGCCTATTTCTGGTGACTACAATCCTAACCATATCTACTCAAAAGTAAGCCCTATTGTGCTCAATGAGCCACAGCTCATCCTCTGCATGCCTACTGAGAAGTAAACACCATGATTGTCAATGGGACTTACTCCCAGGTCAGTGTGGGTATGATTTCAGCCTGAGAGCCCCATCCTATGTATGTCTACTCAGAAGTAAGCACCATGATCATCAATGGGGCTTACTCCCAGGAAAGTGTAGTTAAGGCTGCTGGGGGGCACTAACAAAAACTTAGATTTTTTAAAAAAAAATTAATTTTTTTAGATTTTTAGTTTTTTTAAAAAAAATCCCCTTTAAATTCTCCCCGCCCCCGCCCCCTTACCCCAGCCATGCCCCCTGACCCCGGCCATGCCCCTGACCCTGGCCTGGCCCCACCCACTTCCAGGGAACCGGTTCTTGGGTTAGGCTGGGCCCATCACTGTCAAGGTGGCTCATAGACCTGTAGTTCCCCCACTCCTGCTCTCCTCACAATAACCCTGTGAGGTAAGCGAGGCTGAAACAAGTGGCTCAAGGTCACCCAGGAAGCTTCATGACCACAGAGGGATTTCAACCTGGATTCCCCAGGTATCAGCCCAACTCCCTAACCACTACTACACCATGCTGGTTTTTATAACAACAAGTAGATACCATCATGTTGTTGTTGTTGTTAAAGGCAAAAGAGTACAGCAAAAAGGCAACTTCTTCACCATTTGTCCTGTGTGGTGGCAGACTGCAGAGTGACCATATGACTGAAAAAAACCCAGATTTGTCTGGATTTTTAGCCTCCTGTCTAGGTGTCCTACATTTTGGCTTTATTTTTTAACTTTGCAATGGTGTGCATTGCATGTTGCCCATTGTGTCATACGTCATTGGATTTGTATTGAAGAGCAGAATTCAATGCAACAATCAGTTTTGAGATATCTCCTTCCTATCAAAAGTTATGGCCAAAAAACCAAAATATAAAAACAAAAAAAATCTTGCAATTTTTTTAAGCAGGTAGGAATTTTGGCCTTTGGGTTCAGGAATTTTGGGTTTGGCATCTGGTCACCCTGTGGCAGAGTCCACATGTTTTGGATTGGAGTCATCCAAACCATGGTTGATGTGACAAGGGGAAACCTGGCTGGACTGTCACAGTATTTTACTGAGCATGAGTTTTGCACTGAGTTTTTTTTTACTGAGCATGACCACTATAGAGATGCCAAATCTTGTAGGAAATCACAAAGATCTGTAGTATAGATGCCAAATTGTTGTCCACTAGTTTTTAGCATGACAATTGATTTATCCTATTTGTGCACCATGCAGTGTGACTCATGTTGTTCAGACAGCAAGTGCAGTCAGCTTTGGTGTGATGCCATGATTACAGGGCTGTAGCTAGAGGGAGGGCAAAACACTAAGTTTTGCAGGGAGCCTTGAGGGTAAGGTATCTTCTCTCCCTCGGTGCCATTCAATGTGGGGGAAGCATCCTGGAATGACTCAGAGCATCCTCAGCATGTAATGGCTCAGAGGGGGAAGAGATCCCTTGCACATTTATGTAGCATATGCTTTGGTCAGAGCCACTTTCTCTGATGCCTGGAGCTAGAGCTTTTTGCAAGTGGTCTCCCATTGATTGCATTAATGTCTGTCTATTCTGTTGTTGACTGTGCAACGCAGAAAGGTAGAAGAGGGAGGGAAACGAGGGTTGTTGAGTCATCCTCTTCCATGTCCTGTCAGCAGCTGTGACTGACCGCTATTAACCCAGGATCTTTTAAGTTCAGCCTAGGAAGGGATCTGCCCTTTTTTGCAGGCAATTTTTCACACAGCAGTGACAGGCTGCAGTCTGCAAGTTGTGTACTAAGATGCCATCTTCTGGAAGCTGACAGTTGCAGGGAATTCAGTGTGACAGGAGAGGCAAACTGCAGCCTGGCACAACATTAACAAGAAGTTAAGACCTGTCCCCAGGAGCTGGTGCTCTATTCCTTTGGTAGCAAATAGGCTGGGCTTCATTTTAGATCACTTTTGCTTGTTGATGATGAACCAGCAAAAACATTAAGGATTAGGGGCATCAACAGAGTGGTGTGACTAGTGTGCGCCACACTAGGTGACACGCTCCTGGAGGTGACACGCCAGGTTCACTTCTGGTGAACCTTCGGCATGCCCCCTCCAGTATTCCCTCCTGGTGCTCTGTGCCAAACACTCACATTCCTCCAGTCTAAGGAGGAGCAGGCTGCTACTGACTGTGCAGGAATCTGACTGCGAGGGCGTCAAGGTTGGCACCTGCGCAGTCTCCTCTGAAGCCAACCGGCTGGCTTCAGAGCCAGCCAGCTGGCTTCAGATATGAACTGTACAGGCACCAACATTGGCGCCTGTGCAGTCCCAGGGGTGCGCATCCTGGGGAGTGATGTGCAGTGCTGGAGTGACGCACTCACCCCTCCATGCCAGGTGATGTGCACCCTAACATCATCCCTGTTGAGGATGCATATAAGGGAATGGTGCCCCCGCAGGTTTCCCTGTTATTTTTCTGTCTCAGTCTAAGGGCGGTGCTCATCCCCATTACAAATGAAGAGCCAATGTCTGATGATGGCTGCAATCATAAACTCCAGTTAGGCCAGCCTAAGTCCTGGCATAAATCCTGTGCTGACCTGTGCCATAATGCACTTGTGCATCACTCCTGGGAGAGGGTTAGGCCAGTGCACAGACAAGTGCTTGCCTCTGTATATCACCACAGGAACAGGAAGACCAATGAGTTGTGCCAGCCTAGGTTAGGTTTGCGCCCGATGTCTCCATGGTCATGTGGCCAGCATGAATTATCACCAAAGAACACAGAACGCTGTTACCTTCCCACCGAAATTGTACTTACTTGTATTTATCTACAACACTGGATCAGGCTAAATGCCCATCTAGTCCAGCTTCCTCAACCTGGATCATCACTAAAATTAGGCATGTTTTTCCAGATCCTAAAAACAAGTAATGGCAAAATACTTGTTTGATTCTCCAAAAATGTGTGTACACCCTTCCAAAAATGTTTTTTTAAAAAAAACCCTTACAAAAATGGTTCCCATCACATCTTCTGGTTCTGAGTTTCCTACTACGAGTGTTACAAAACTGACCCACTGAAAGATGGGAAATGCAGCAAATTTTGGGACTCTATAAGGCTAAAAAGCAGTCTAAAATGAATGTAATAAGCAATATGTGGAGGGGATAGGAAAATCAACTACATTCTTGATCCAATAAAGAAGGTTCTCACATGGATAGCGCTTCCAGGTGCACAACTGATGTAGATACAGATGCAAGTCCACATCTGTATTGCAATGTTTATTCCATGCCCAGTTAACAAGCAATGTGCAATTTTCAATGCACTTAAGGCCATTATAGAAACTATTAGCATATAGAAATAATCAACATTTGCATAATATTCTCTACATAGATGCTCTATAACCAAGCTTTACTCCTAACAATTACCCTGGAACATCATGATCATCAACCCCATATTGCAGTGGTCTTTGTGAATTTCTGGCAGAGGCATGATTTGAACCAGAGAAGTTCCAGTTTGCAGCTTAGAGCTCAATCCTAACCATGTCTACTCAAAAGTAAGCCCCGTTGTGTTCAATGGGTCTTACTCCCAGGAAAGCGTCCTTAGTCATCATCACTTGGCTGTTATGCTGTACCAGCTGGGGGGCAACAATTGTTTCAGGGAAGGGGCAATTATGCCAAGTATCTGTACTGGTGTGTGTATATATATATTATTTATTGTTATATATATATATATATGTATATAACAATAATTTGCATAGAATAATTATATCTCTGTATATATTTTGTATTTACGAAGAAATAACATGCAACGTATCTTTTCATTTTGTGCTCCAACAGATTACATAGGACTACATCAGGGTTGCCATAATTCTCTTCCACAAAACTAGTAAAGGACCCTGTCTAGCTTGCCAGTTTGTGATAACTATCCCTAAAAATCGAGATTGTACCAGTTTTCCAGGACATAAGGCAATCCTGGCCTGCATCCCACCAAAAGTTAAAAGCCAAGAAAAAGCCCCCATGTGGTCCCCCATATGTAAAGATCCCTCTCAGCCACTCTCCCAACAGAGAAATAATACAGTCAATGAACTCTAAAAGCCAAGAAAAGGCCCCAGATGATCCCTTGCGGTTCCTCAACAGGTAAGGATTCCCGTGCTCCTCCAAACAAGCATTAAATTTAAAAATATATCTGAAAGCAGAAACCTATCCAGGGTTTCTCCAAAGAGAAGCCTTTATCCCCACCCACTCCACCCCCAACATTAATAGCTTTTTAATAATTTATTTGCATGATCCAGAACTGAATATTCTTTAACTCACACCAACTGACGCCACTAGACAAGAGATGAGAAGCAGGCTCTAGGCCCTGCAGTGTGTTGGGCATGAACTTCTTTGCCCCTCCCTACAGAGCAGCCAGCAGGCTTAGTGTTCCCCCTTGTAATGCAAAAGGGGATTGCTGATGGCCCTACTACACTACTTGTAGGGAGGGATGAACGCTCAGGGAACGAAAACCAAAATTGAAGACTTCGATTGGAAGGATGAGAGGCTGAAAAAACCAGGACATGTCTGTGAAAACTGCTAGGAGGGGTGGGCTGCTGACTCAGAGGGGGTCATACTGCGCCCTCCCTATCTATAGCCCCTCTGGGTTGAAAGCAAGGTTGCTACACTTCTTAGAAAAATGTCCTAAGTAAGAGTCCATTTAAAAGAAATGGGAGGGCGTGTATACAGGGAGCTTTAAAATTAGGCAGGCCCCCGCTATTTTCTGTGTACTCCTTAAAATTCACAGAGCTTTTCAAATGTCTGATTTTGAGTTGAAGTCATTGAGAACAAGGCTTCAAGGTTTAAGGACTGCTGCCACCTAAAGATGAGAAGAAATAAAACACCCTGAAAAATCTTCAACAATAGAGGAAGGACAGGATTACTAGGGGTTGTAACAGCAGGGAAGAAATGTTACATACTGCCCTTCCTCATTATGGGCCACCAGCCCACCAAAAAGCCAAAGGCAATACAAGTTCCTTCATTGTTTCTCCAGGGAGCTTAGATTAAGAAGTCTAGTTCAGTGGTTTGCCCAAGGCTAAGAAGTTTTGAAGGACATGGCAAGACATAAGGAACTGTGTGTGCTTGTAATTTTCCAGTCACAAGAACTCTGAAGTTTGCAAAAGCTTTTTGAACTACAGTAATCAGTTATTTTTATATGTGAATTTGTTTATCTCTGAAGGAAAGAATGGCCACCTCCCTCTGTCACTCTCTTCTCATTATCTGCTAATACATTACTGCCACTGCATCAAATGGATCTTGGTATTGGTCCATGGAGAATTGCTGGACACATCTGTATACAGTATATACTTCCAGACTTGGAAGTACCAACTTGGATTCTTGGGGAATTCAGCTGAACTTCACAACCTTGGTGTTGTTGAGAGGTCTCTGGATGGCTACCAGAAGGCTGATCTGGGCAAGCCAAGAGGCAGGTGGAGCAACACTCCCCCTTATTGTTGGTCAGCAACCTTCAAGTCAAGAGAAAATCATCATGGAGGAATTTCCATCCACATTGCCACTATCTTCAAAACATCAATGGACATTCAACATGGAGGAGGAATCATCAGATGCTGGAGGTAGAGAGGAGGCCTCACTTTCACCCATCTCCATATACATGAAGATTCAGGTTCATAAAGTTCATAGAGTGTATGGTGAAAACAGTCTTCCCAGTTTCCTCGTAGACTCAGTGATTCAGTATCTGCTCATTCAGCATCTACTTAGTTTTCCAGGAATTTAATCCTAATGGATAATAATTTTGAAGCCAACTGAAGCCAGAGAGAAACTTGAAATAGGAGTTGACCCCTTTCTAAACTGCTGCAATGCGTTCTAACAAACTTCAGGATCTGAAGCTGCTCCGAGGATGTCTCTGTTTACCAAAACCAGGTGTGAAATGAGGGGCAGGGAAAAGAGCAGGACTCCAGGACTTTCCCTACAGGACTTTCCCTTTGATTTCACTCATTGACAGATACTTCTAGGTGCTACCTTTGAAACTTGTTTCCAAAGAACCTGATCTGAGAAGCAGCAGATAAATTGAGACTGTCATAAATTGAGAATTCCTGCTGCAGGCAGGGGGTTGGACTAGATGATCTACTAGGTCCCTTCCAACTCTATGATTCTATGATTTAAGGGCATATATTAATGTTTATTTTTTCTACCATCTTTCCATCAGATGGGTGCCAAAAGCAGCTTATGAAAATGTACAAAACAATTTCAAACAAGGTCACCATCTTTCTTAACAGCTGCCTAAGATGCAGTGTATAGCTCATTCTATTCTACACTTCTATCGTCTTAGTTTGTGTAGGACACAGTCCTGTTGAACACAGCATTCTTCTGAAAAATGTACATAGGTTAGTGCTAATTTGAGATTTTTTAAATTTCAATGTTAAATTTTTATAGACTTCTTTTAAACAATTGCAGCATAAGTATTTGGGATAAAGTGAGCTAGATCTTTAAAATGAAGTTTAATAAATTACAAAGGAAAAATAAGTAGCTGGAGAAGAAAACACTCAAAGTCCAATCTATTCATATCTACTCAGAAGTTATATTATAGTCAATTGGGCTTGCTCCCAGGAAAGTGTGGATAGGATTGCAGCCTGAATATATTCACTTGATCTTCTCTTGCATGCACGCATGCGCACACACACACACATATACAGTGCAATCCTAAGCATGTCTACTCAGAAGAAAGTCCCATTGTGTTCAATAGGACTTACTTCCAGGAAAGTGTGGTGAGGATTGCAGCCATAGATAGAGATACAATCTAAGTTGATTATGGCTATGGGGCATCATGACAATTCCTGCACTTCAAAAATTTATCACAGACCATTTTTTTAATAGAAACTTTGAATTTTTCACTTATTTCTCGACTTATTTCTTGTTTCTTCTCCCATACAATATTTTTTGGAGCTGAATCAGCATTGCAACATTATGAAAGCCTGAGTTTTCTAATCTCAGCATAAAAAATGCTACCGCCACACAAAACATGACCAATGTTATAATATTTAAGGCATTCCTCTCACATCAATAGTATAAAGTAGTAATAGAAAGTTTTCCAGTACTTGTACACCCAGCCTGAGCCTCTTTACCAAGAAAATGGCCACGAAAGTGAAAATATTGCAATCTCAGTTGTCTAGAAAATAACTAGAAAATAACGAAATTTTAAGGCCCTGAATAATTACTATAAAATGGTCATGTATTTCTGGGTAGGTTAAATGATCATTCGCTATTTTTCTGGCACAGTGAGTCAA
This sequence comes from Cryptoblepharus egeriae, assembly GCA_030015325.1. Classification (NCBI taxonomy): domain Eukaryota; kingdom Metazoa; phylum Chordata; class Lepidosauria; order Squamata; family Scincidae; genus Cryptoblepharus; species Cryptoblepharus egeriae. The sequence continues at coordinate 69,277,031 of JAREYC010000002.1, read as the reverse complement.
CTGTTCTTGCCTATCTTGTTTGCAGAAATAAAGTTGCTGCTTGGGAAATTACAATTATTTTGGTAGAAAAAGTTGAAATCTCACATTTATTGTATATATTTTTAAGAATTTAACTAGAATCACATCATACACACGTTTAGAATCATTAGCCACTGAAGCAAAAGATGCAAAGGTATTTCTGTGCTATTATCTTTCTAAAGGTTGCAAATCAAGTACATGATCCAATCAAGTACATGATCCACTCATTATCTACTAGGGTCCTTTCCAGAACCTCCCATGAATAAAAAAACCAGTGGATAAAAAACAGTGGAAAATAGATTTAAATGCCCACTTTCAGGTTTCTTGATCTTGTATTGCTCCTCGTGGAATAAGGTCATGCCTCTGTATGTGCAGGAGTTTGATTCCGGGTCTTTCTGCTGATACAAAAAATGTGTTAACTAAGAGCAATTTAAAAAATGTTGTGTCCCTTTATAGTTAGTTGTTTTGAAACAGCTTCACTTACTGTTGTAGAGAGACAGCCACAACTAAAAATGCAAAAGACCTCCCCTGCCTTTGCCTGGCTCAGCTGAAGAATGGAACAATTGCTTGCCTAACTGCCTCAGTAGTTCTACAACAGTAGAAAAAACAGTTTTTTAACATGAGTTGCAAAGGCCATTTGTGTTGAGATAAATCTGTATATAAAAAAATCCAACAAGATTTGACCTTTATAACAAAGCACTCCCTTAATTCTGCATCGAACAGAATCTTGAACTAGGCAGTTTATTAGGTCCCCTTGTTAGAATTGGTTTTTGGTTCCCTGTATTTGAGACTGAGGACCCAATTCTATTCAGCACCAGTACAGTGACAATGCAGCCCCACGGAAAATATTCCCATACCTTGAGGTCCTATATCTTTGCCCACCGCCGCAGCAGACAATGCATGATCCATTGGCACCGCTGCAGAGGCATTGGATTGGGTCCTAAGCGGGGTTTCTCAATTAATTTGGAATGGCTTATTCCAAATGGGGGTCCAGTTTAAAACAAAACTTGGAAACTTCTATAATGATTCAGACTTTAAGGGAAAAAGATCAATCTAAAGCCTTATTTTAGAAGTTGTACAACTTTTTTTCAGAGGAGAGGTGAGAAGGAACACAGAGTCTCAGGTGAGTGGAGGAGGGGGCTGCTTAGCCGAGTGCTTAATTGCTGCTAGGTGTTCATTGGCTGGTTGCCTGGTGGGAGGAGCTTTCAAGGGCTTTATTAGGGCCTGAGGCGCGATCCTGTGGACCGGAGCCTGTGAGCAAGGAGGACTTGTGAAGTTGACAGGAGATGGAAGGGAAGGGCGCAGTTGTCATGACATGCACCACGTGTGCCATGTTTGTCTTCTTGCCCAAGGACCCCGGGGATTATCGATGCTGCAAGTGCAAACTGGTTGCACTATTGGAGGAGAAGGTGGCAGCATTGGAGGGTGAAGTTTCCACCCTTCGTCAAATTAAGGCATCTGAGGAGTTCCTTGGTGCAACACATACGGAACTTCTCCAGAGGGATGACACCAGTGGGGACCCCAGCAATGATGTCTCTTCATGGACACATGTGACAGTCAGGAGAAAAAGGGGCAGGAGCAGTCGAGAACCACCGGAGTCTCTCAGATTCCACCATGCTGGCAGAAGTTCCTCTTGCTAGCACAGCTACACCGGATCCTGGCATTGCCCATACTGGCATGCCTACAGATCCCCCTCATAGACAGCAGCCACAACCAGTTAGTGTGGGGGAAGCTAGACACAGAAGGAGAACACGGAGGAGGGTGGTGGTGATTGGAGATTCTCTCCTGAGGGGCATGGAAGCTGTCTGCCGACCAGACCCGTTTTCCCGTGAGGTGTGCTGCCTCCCTGGTGCTAGGATACGGGATATCACGGAGAGGCTACCGAGGATGATCACACCTGCTGATCGTCACCCGTTCTTACTCATCCACGTAGGAACAAACGATACTGCTCGGGAAACTTTCCAAAAGATAGTTGGGGATTATGAAGCTCTGGGGAGGAAGATTAAGGACCTGGGGGATACCCAGGTGGTATTCTCATCCATCCTCCCAGTAATTGGCAAAGGTCCTCAGAGAGATAGCAAGATTTTTCAGGTCAATAGCTGGCTTCGAAAATGGTGTCATCGGGAAGGATTTGGATTCTGGGATCACAGGATGAACTTCCTTGAGGAAGGACTCCTAGCAAAGGATGGACTACATCTTACGGGTTGGGGGAAGAGTGTCTTCAGACGGGAGATGGCCAACCTTATCAAGAGGGCTTTAACCTAAATAAGAAGGGGGTGGGTTACGTCCAAAGGGAACCTAGGAATAAGGAAAATGCTCTGGATGGAAATTGCCAGGCACAGCTGTAACTCAAAAATCTTTAGAGGGACCTGGCCTTACAAAAAAGGATGGAAATGCATTGAGTTGCAACTTCCAGGGCTTAAGTTGCATTTACACAAATGCACAGAGCCTGGGAAATAAACAAGATGAGCTGGAGCTTTTAGCAAGTGAAGGGAAATTTGATTTGATAGGAATAACTGAAACTTGGTGGGATGACTCCCATGACTGGAACACACAATTGGAAGGCTATCAGCTGTTCCGAGGAACAGAAGTGGCAAAAGGGGGGGTGGAGTAGCATTATATGTCAAGAACATATATACTTGCTCTGAAATCCAGGAAAGTGGTCCGGATATCCCTGTGGAATGTGTTTGGGTAAAAGGGGGGAAAATAAGAAACAAAACATTGTGGTGGGTGTCTACTATAGACCGCCAGGCCAAGGAGAAGGAGTAGACGATGTCTTCTTGGAGCAACTGGCAGGCATTGCAATTAAATATGAGGTAGTAGTAATGGGGGACTTTAACTACCCAGACATTTGCTGGGAGACAAACTCAGCCAAACATGGAAGCTCCAGTAGATTTCTGAGGGGCCTGGAAGATAACTTCATGGTCCAGAAAGTGGAGGTAACGACAAGGGGAGGGGCCATCCTTGACCTGATCTTAACAAATCGTGAAGAACTGGTTGATCAGGTCAACATAGCGGGAACTTTAGGGGAAAGCGATCATGAGCTGCTGGAATTTAGAATAATGTGGGAAATAAAAAGAGTGCAGAGTGAAACTTATATGTTGGATTTCAGGAAAGCTGATTTCAACAGGCTTAGCGGAGTCATAGGTGGGATCCCATGGGTTGATGATCTAATGGGGAAAGGGGCCCAAGATGGGTGGGAGCTCCTTAAGAGGCAGCTTCTACAAGCACAGTCAGAAACAATTCCAATAAAAAAGAAAGGGGGGAAAATGCTGAAAAAACCAGGTTGGCTCCACAGGCAACTTGGGGATCAGCTGAAGTTAAAGAAAGAGAAGTATAGGGAGTGGAAGACTGGAAAGATCACCAGAGAGGAGTACAGGCAGGTAGCCCGGTCATGTAGGGAGGGGGTCAGGGATGCTAAAGCTCAGCATGAGCTGAGGCTGGCCAGGGGAGTCTAACAAAAAGAGCTTCTTTAGATATGCCCAAAGGAACAGGAGGAGAGACGAGGGGCTGGGGCTGCTCTTGGACAAGGATGGACAACAGGTGTCTGGAAACCAGCAGAAGGCGGAGCTGCTCAACTCCTACTTTGCATCCGTCTATTCACAGAAGGAGGGCTGTGCAAATGGGGGTGCGGGATCATTGACTGATTCGGGGATGTGTTTACATCCCCTAAGAGGTAATGAAAACATGGATGGTGCAGAAGAGCAGATTAAGATTGACAGAGAACTGGTTCGAAACCACTTAACTGGCCTAAATGAATTCAAGTCATTTGGACCGGATGAGCTGCATCCTCGAGTTCTTAAGGAACTGGCAGATGTCCTTGCAGAGCCTCTGTCGATCATCTTTGAGAAATCCTTGAGGAGTGGGAAGTGCCACTGGACTGGAAGAGGGCAAATGTAGTCCCAATCTTTAAGAAGGGGAAAAAAGAAGACCCGGGAAATTATAGACCAGTCAGTTTGACTTCAGTCCCGGGCAAGATATTAGAGCAAATCATAAAACAATAGAGCAAATCATAAAACAAATCATAAAACACACAATTTGTGCACATCTAGACAAGTACTCGGTGATCAAAACAACCCAGCATGGATTTACCAAGAATAAATCTTGCCAGACAAATCTGATCTCCCTTTTTGATCGGGTTACGAGCTTACTGGACAGTGGCAATGCTGTGGATGTCATTTATCTTGACTTCAGCAAAGCATTTGACGAGGTCCCACATGACATTTTAATTAGGAAGTTGGAAAAATATGGGCTAGACAGGGCAATTGTTAGGTGGATCTGCAACTGGCTCGATGGCTGCACTCAAAGGGTTTTAGTAAATGGTTCTGTGTCAACCTGGAGGTCAGTTTCTAGTGGGGTCCCCCAAGGCTCTGTCTTGGGACCGGTTCTCTTTAACATTTTCATCAATGACTTGGAGGAAGGGATACGGGGGAGCCTGATCAAATTTGCAGATGACACCAAGCTGGGAGGAGTAGCAAACACAACAGAAGACAGGAGAAACCTCCAGGAGGATCTGGATAAACTGGAATCCTGGGCTGTAACAAACAGAATGGATTTCAACAGGGAGAAGTGCAAGGTTCTGCACTTAGGCAATAAAAACCAAAAACATAGGTATAAAATGGGGAATACTTGGCTTGGCAGCACAACATGTGAGCAGGATCTTGGAGTTGCCGTGGATCACAAGCTGAACATGAGTCAGCAGTGTGATGTGTCTGCAAAGAAGGCAAATGCCATTTTAGGTTGCATTAAGAGGACTGTATCCAAGTCACGAGAAGTTCTAGTTCCTCTTTATTCTGCATTGGTGAGACCTCACCTTGAGTACTGTGTTCAGTTCTGGGCACCTCACTTGAAGAAAGATGCAGCCAAACTGGAGCAAGTCCAGAGGAGAGCGACAAGAATGATCAGTGGGATGGAAGGGAAGCCCTACGAGGAAAGGTTGGGGGAACTTGGGATGTTCAGCCTGGAGAAGAGGAGGCTGAGGGGAGACATGATTGCCCTCTTCAGATACCTGACGGGCTGTCATATGGAGGAAGGGGCCAATTTGTTCATAGCTGCTTCTGAAAGCAGAACTAGAGCCAATGGGTACAAACTGCAAGAAAGGAGATTCCGGCTGGAAATCCGGAAAAAATTCCTGACGGTGAGGGCGGTTCGGCAGTGGAACAGATTGCCAAGGGAGGTGGTGGACTCTCCCTCACTGGGGATCTTCAAGCAGAGGCTCGATGAGCACCTGTTGGAGATGCTCTAGGGGGATTTCCTGCTGCAGGCAGGGGGTTGGACTAGATGACCTACTAGGTCCCTTCCAACTCTATGATTCTATGATTCTAAGCCTTTGTAAGTGTGAGTCAAATGGCCACATTTTAAATTTTTCTCTAGGAATAGACTGCCAATCATTATTCTTTTTTGGTCCTGCCATCCAGGAGCCCACAAACAAATTGTTCACAAACAGCTGATTTTGTAAGAGTCTTGTAGTTGACCCAAGTCAGATTAGGTCTCTAGTAAACCTCTGCTGACCAATTTCATGTTTACAGTTCTTTAAATAGATTTGTTACCCATGTGAGAGCTATCACATGGAGCAAGATTCATTTCACATTCCTGGAATAAAGAGCAGCAGGCAAACCTCCAATTGCAAATCTCCTCCATGTTTAACAAGCACTTGTGATCAAGTTTCAAAAACAGCAACATGGGTCACATCATAGTTACAAGTCCTTGATTTTATCCTATACTAGCAGAATGAACACACTGTGTGGGAGAAAAATTTCATGAATATTTGTGGGCCCAGGACATGACTGGGCATTAGGTAGTGGCACTGGGTGGCAGGCACAGGCAGGCATTGGCACCACTGGGCAACGACAGGGAATAGGCACCAGAGGGTACCAGGGAGAAGTGGTGGGCAGCAGGCACCAGCAAGCATCCATACTAGGCACTGGATGGAACTTATATGAATGAATGACTTCAAATCGGTTCAGAAACACTTTCAGCACACTGGGGGGTGATCTTCAAACCACATAACCACTTTCTGGACACAGAGCGACTGCACAGTCTACCTGGACTTGAGAACACACTTTTGGAAGATTACATGGCTCGCCTGTGGGCTGGATGGAAAGGGTTTGCCGTGGACCACATGGAAGCTTGCCATGGACTGCATCTGGCCTCTGTGCTGGGGTTTCTGCACCCGTTTTGGCTCATTCATGCATTTGCTTTCATAAGGAAATATTTGTGGGCCCAGGACATGAATATTTGTCCTTATCAGTGGCCATTGGACCTACACAAAACATGTGTTAGAAGGCTGGTCATCCACTGGTCTGTTTCAAATACAACTTTTCCAGAGACATAAAAGCATAAGCAAGGACTGAATGAATATCTGTCTTTCTGTAGTTTCAAGGGGAAGCCTAATTTCCAAATATTAACATAAAGGTCTGCCCACTGAGACCAATAAATGTATTTAAAAACCAAACATCAAAACTGACACAGATGCAATATGCAGCACAAGTCTTGTGAACATCTAGCACCATATATAGCCACTTTTCGACTTGGTGTTTATTGATCCACCTTGGGGTATTCTGCTGTTTACAAACACTTATGTTATCTCTGCCCAATTAAATCTGAAAATGAATTTGAGATATTGCAATGAATGTACATCCTTTTCTCAGTAATGTATGTTGTTACTGAGCACACATGGGAAAGTTTTGTGGCAGAAACAGACACAGTTCATGTGAACATTTTATTAATGAACTTTTATTTAGTTTTTTAAGCACATTGTCTTTAAGTTATGTTTTTTTTTTAATGAAAGCTATTCAACAAGCCATCCTTCAGAAGAAGGCAGACAACAAAGGGTGGAACATTTTCAACCACACTCCACACATATGCACAGTTAGTGACTGCACAACTTCGAGAATGGACTAATTTCTGAAATTAAATGCTAAACTTGTTAATTATCCCTACTGAAAGAAGGGAGGAGAAAAAGGAGAATTTTTTCACATTATGCAGGCATTCCCACTTAAGCCATATAAAAGAAAATGTGTTTGGGCATGATATACCATAATTTCTCTCTTTACTGATAAGGTATTCTAACAGAAAATGGATGCAAACCTGTAAAATACCCCAAAAAGTCAGCACACAGATCTTCTTACCATCTTTAAAATTTGAGGTCAACACCACTCATTTCCTTTAAAGTGGTAACTTCTATGTAGAATTTAATATGAATCCCACATGTGCAGACTACCCAGGTATCCTGCCAACTGTATTATGTACACAGCACAACAAACATGTGGCAAACTTTAATAGAATTCACATAGGTAACTACATAGAAGAGCTTTTTACATAAGAAATGTCCTTCGGCAGAACAGATAGAAGTCGAGGGAGTGGTATACCTTCAAAGTCGCTTTCAATTTGAATGCTTCAATATATATATTGGTCAGTATCATCAATCTGTCCTCTGTTGCATTTAGTCTATAAGATTTTCCTTACCATTAACTATGACAATGTATTTGACAAGGGCAGTTTCTTCTATCAGTGCAACTGAACTGGCGTACTTGTTCTGCTCATATTCCTAGGTGTCATAGTTATTTTAAAACCTAGCTAAATCATTAACCCTACAATCCACAGTAACTATGGGAAGACATAAGAGGCACTTACTCTGGATTGCTCTATGCTTTTTCCATAGGTGGTACCGTAACTACGCCAGTGCAAAAGGTCCCGTAGTTACTCTGGATTGTAGCCTAGATCAACCTTTTTCATATGGCTCAAACAGAATACAGAAGTTGCCTAGGGAAGTTTGAAGGCCTGAACTAACATTTTAGCTAACTGTGCTTGGACATGCTCTCCATAACCTAAGGTGAAAAGCAGATATTCTCAAAATTGACAAGTCCTTTTGGAAAAGTTGGAAATGGAGAACATGTTGTCCTGTAGGATGAACAAAAATAATAAAATTTAAAATGTGATGATTGATGCAAAAGCAATAACTAGTGATAAGAAAACAAGTAAACAAGCTCAATTTACTGTGATGTAGGTGATGAAAAATTGTCTCTTTTTTTCCTTCAAGTTACATTAAAGAGAGATTTTGCATCCATATTCTCCACTGGATAGGTACAGCGTTTCTATGAAAACAAGATAGGGAAAAATGCAGATATTTAAGAATGTACTTAAAACTTAAATTAGTCTTATTGGTACCATCCGGAAACTCTGTAATGATCATTCAGATCGAAGTAGGGGAAGAATTACTCTGCGCCTCCTCTACAAATCGGTAAGCTCTTTATGCAAGAAAAATGAAAACTAAGAAATGAAAACATGTTATATGTTTGTTACAGCAGTGAAACATATCCACTTCTGGGAGGATTCAGAATTACTAATATTTCTTAAAGATCTCATCATCAGTCCTAAGATGTTTCCTAGTTCTGGGTGAACTGGCATACAAATTAAATGGGGAAACTTGCTTGGAGAAGAGATTGGGGGAATTAAAAAAACCCACAAGACTGTTTTAATATTCATGACTTTTCCAAACTCTAGACTTATGATAAGGCAGAGGAATCTAAATTCCTAGTACCTTCAAAAATCCAACAACTAGTGTTCCTGCTAAGTTGGACATCTTGAAACCAAGCTCCACAGTGATCCTGCAAGTCCACAGCAATATAAACTCAAGACATCTGGAAACAGCACTGCTCTGCCAGGAAAGTGGTCCACGTAGTTACACGGACCCCATTTAGGAAACATTGCCAAAAATGTGTATTTTCTCAGAGAAAGCCAAACAGTTTTATCACCTTGATATGATTTTGCTTTTGTAGCAATATTTTAGTTGAGGAATCAAAACAGATACCACACTAGAAGTTGTCACCCAAGTATTAACCCTTCCATTTATGCTTCTCTGTCTAAAATACATGGACACACATAAATATAAAAAGATATTCAGAAAACCTTGGCAAATTCACACTTTCAAACCATGTAGAAAAAAGTGATCTCTGCATCCAGGGCATTACATGACACAGTTTGCCAGCAACAAAGATCTACACCAGGCTTCATTTTAGTTAATGGAGAGTTAGACTAGCATATGGAATACCTACAGGTAAGAGAGTTAACATTTATACCCCAAGGCTAAAGTTTTGAATTATGCTTGAAGAAGTTTCACCTTTAACCCACCGTTGTTATTTCCTCATGTTTCTGGCAGATCACGTTCTCAGTGGTTCTATTCACTAATTATGGCCAAATAGTATAATGGACCAGATTATATTATAGCATTATACCACAAAACAGATAAGTATGGTATACAGGCGTTCCTTCTCTAAGGGAAAAGTGTCCCCTGCAAGTCTAAGGGCATTGGTGCTCATCCCTTTTACAAGGCCAAAGAACCAGCATTGTTTTGAAGACATCTCTGTGGTCATGTGGCTGGCATGTCTAAGCCCCAAAGGCACATGGAATGCTACTACCTTCCCACCAAAGTGGTATGCATATATCAATTTGCTCTTGCTTTCCAACTGCCAGGTTGGCAGAACCTGAGCAAGTAACAATTCGGGTCTCAAATTGCCGACCTTCAGGTTGACAAACATGGCGTCTTTAATCACTAAGTCACCACAGCCCTTATGTTCCTCCCCTACTTGACTGCTATCACTTCATTAACACATGTGCAAATAAAAATTAACTTGGAGATTAGCAACATTTATTATACTGTTGTTCAAAATGGCAGTAAGGAAACACCTTTTTCTAGTACGTTTTATCAAACAGAATGTATGAACACATGAACAAAAATGACAACTATGCAGAATGGCAGGGTGGTTGGTAGTTGGCAACAAACACAATGGAACCAGTTTTCCACTACTGGGCACATAAAATCCTGAAGACAGCAAGCTAACAGACCATATCTAGCATTACAGCAACTGTATTTGTTTGTCCCACTGGAAAGCCACTGTGGCAGTCTTATCACACCCTAAGTGCTGTTTAATTCAGGATGCAGCAGTGCCTGGAAAGGTTTTTGCTCTTCCTTTGTTCTCTAGCTTGCTGTGAGCATGCTCAGGCATTCACAAGTACTATGGGGAACACTGCATAGCAAAACCATGGTACCTTTTAACATACAATTTGAACAACTGTGAGTAAATGTTAATATTCAGAAAAACATGGTTAATATTAATTTGATTCATTCCCAGCAGAAAGTTAATCAGATAAATAATAAAAACAGTACACTGAAATTATACTGCATTTCAGAAAACTATCACACATATTCACATTTTGAGACATCCGTACTAGGTTAAGACACATTAAAATGAAACATTTCCCATTAAAGATGCCAAGAAACAGGATTTAATTTTATTGCATGACGTTGCATAAGAAAGTATATTATTGAAAACCGTAAGGCATCATGCAATTATCCACAAGCTGATTCATTACTATTCTTTGAGAGGCGGTTATACACTCTACATTTATAAAACCAGTTTCGAAAAAGTACATAAAAATTTAACATGATGAGCATTAAATATGACCAACAGGTCTGTCGGGTTGAGCTGTTAAAAAGTGCATTCAGAAAACATACTGTGCTGGAAAATCACTCTGTCAGAAAAAGGAAAAAAGGACCACAGAACAACAAGCTATAAATCCCAGAAGAGTGGTTTTATAGAACTAGAGACTCATGTTACAAGGTTTGAATTGACAAACATCCTTAAAATCAGTTTTCAGTCCTTACACTTTAAATTTAACACAATTGATACAATAATAAAAAAAATATGCCTTCGTAACCAAAGTCTATTGAGTTCAAGTTATGTACATTGAGTGATCAAATAATGAACAGGTTTGGGATGTTATGTACCAATGTGATTTTGGCATTAATCGATGTATTGTGCCATCCAACGGAATCCTTCACCATATCCTTGTCTCTTTAACACACTGCACATGAAAACTTCTAAGGGCCGGGTGTTCAGTTCCTTCAATGGGGCATTCCCCTGAAAACAAAATAAGAACACTACAGGTCATAATGCTGTTTAAAAGGGGGGAGAGACTTATGACAACTCTTACCAAGTAGTAAGCACTTTCTCTATAAGGCTGCAAAAACAAAGAATATGCACTCAGCAACAGACCATAACTAAATCTTATCAATAAGTGTGTTATTCACAAATATGTACTTATACATTATTAGATATATACCTAATAACACAAATATGTCAAGCGGCTCTCTAGAAACCAAACTATTATTCTAAATAGAATATGAGACTTTGAGATTTTATGACCATCTTTGTTACAATGTTCAAATCCTGAAGTACTATCATCCTAGCTCTCAGGATTTAATGTTAACTTACTAATTTATATGAAATATAGATATTATGGAACACTAGCAGAATTTACCAGTCATTGCAGGAGTAAAATTTCAAGAATATTTGTGGGCCCCGGGTATGACTGGGCACCTATGGGCACGAGAGGATACCATAGGGCAGAGGTGGGCAGCAGCAGGCACTGGGCATCCCTACCAAGCACTGGGCATCCCTGCCAGGCACCATCAGGCAGTGGGCAGCAGGAACTGGACATTCCTACCAGGCACCACCAGGTACCAGGAATCACCGTGTAGTGGGCACCCGGTTATCCATACTGGGCACCTGTGGGTAGCGCCGGGCACCAACAGGCACTGAGCACCACTCAACATCCCTACCAGGCAGCAAGAACATGGGCTCACTGGTTATCAGGCATCCCTACCAGGCACCAGGCATGACACGGCAGCACCGGGAATCCCTGCCAGGTAACAGGGGTATCAGACACTGGGCACCAGACAATGGGTACCAAGCACCATTGGGCACTGGGCACAGGGCACCAGAAGTCATCCCAACTGAGCACTGGACATCCCTGCCAGGCACAGGCACCAAGCACCAAAGGGCAACACTGGGCAGCAGGTTATTATCAGGCACCAAATCAGTTCTTAGTGGGTCCTTATATCACAGAAGGAATATATCACAGAAGGAATATGCTCCCCAAATTTCATGCTTTTATAGGTGCAGGGGTTGGGGGTTGATCAGTCAGTCTTCAATGTTAAGTATAAGGACAAAAACATGTTGCATCCCTTTTCACACCCTTAGGGGTTAAATTTCTAAAAATTGGTTCTTAGTGGATGCCTATATCATGGAAGGAATATACTCCTCAAATTTCATGGTTCCAGATCCATGGGTTTGGACTGGGCGCCGGTGAATCAGAAATTCTTCAGTATTAAGTATAGGGATGAAAACATGCTGTGTCCTTTTCACCCCCTTCTGGTTTGAATTTTCAGAAATCAGTTCTCAGTAGGTGCCTACATTATAGCTACCCTCCCTCAAATTTAATGCTTCTAGACCTGGTGGCTTTAGCTGGTTGATGTGTCCAGTGACTCTTCAATTTTATACAGAAGATAATGTGTAATGTTTACAGCATTAAATGCAATACAGCATTTAATGTAGAAGTAACATACATCTCAGAAATGCCTTCTAAGAAAAGATAAAGACACAGACATTTCAATTACATAATTTTGGAAATAGGAACAAGAGCATTAATACCTTTCCTGTCGTCTGGCCATACAAACCAAACATCTCTCGTAATCGTTCTTCACTGATGGCTTCTGGCCTGTCTATCTTGTTACCAAGAATTAGGACAGGCACATTAGAAATAGTTTCATCTGTCATTAGTGCCTATGTAGTAAGTGAAAGAGGAGCACATTTATTTCAAATGTTATGCAGCCATGTAGAATGCCAAACAGAAAGATATTATCAAGCATAATTCATTAGAGAGAAAAAAATAAAAGGCTTTCTAGAACTTAAAATGTAAAAACACAAACTCAGGAGAACAAATGTTACTCCACTAAGGCATAGCAGAGACCTGTACAACATGGAAAATGTGCTAGATTTGTAGGACAATAAATTACACATAATGAACACCACCTTTAATACCATATTTACTCGAATGTAGCGCACCATCGAATGTAATGCTTGGGATTAATATATTAAATACATATGTGCGACCCTTAAAGTGCCCTGTCCATTTCCTCAGTTTCCTCTGGAGGGCCTGGAAGGCTCAGGGCTCCCTCTGCTTAACCTGATTGGGGACAGAGGGTGCCAGGAAGGGTCTGGCTGTGCGCAGGGTGCTTGGAGAGGGGCCATCTGGTGCCTGCACCTCTCTGCTTCTGTGCCCAGTGAATGGAGCTCCCGCAGGGCACCAGATGGGGAGCTTCCACAAGGCACCAGTGAGGCTGGAATTGAGGCTGCTGGCTGGCTACAGGTGAGGCTGTGGACTGTGCAGGGATAGGGGCACAGCCCCCCAGGGAGCAGTAGCCCTGGAGGGGGTTAGGGAAGAGCACCCCAGGCCAGCCCACCACTGCTGGCAGCATCACCCCCTCCCCTGCAAGCCTGGCTGGAGGAGGAGGAAGAGGAGCAGCAGCAGCAGGAGGAAGAGGGGGCAGCAGCGGTGGCACCTCCCCCCCTTCAAGGATGGCCCATTATATTTGCCTATTTCCACAAATATAATGCACCATTGAATATAGTGCCTGGAATTCGGCTGATAAAGCTGCGCATTATATTTGAGTAAATACGGTATTCATTTTTGGCTGTCAGAGCCTTCCAAATAATTTCTCTACTGGAGACCACTCCATTCACTCATTTAGGAATTGGCCTTAAGTCATCAATAAAAGACACACAAACTCTGCTAGAGACGGACTTCATGGTCAAGAAGAAAAGAAACACCTGTATAACTAATATTTGATTGGTCACCCAGACAGAGCAATTTCCCCCCAAGATTTAAAGGCATTCTCAAACATTTTTCTCCTGCACTAGTTATATTAGTTTCATCATAGCCCTTAATGTCCTCAAATTATCTGCACATGAAATATCCATTCTTGTGAAGAACAGAGTTACAACAAACTGGATATTAATTATGAAGGAACACAGTATTGCTTTTTCCGGTACAAGCCCATGAGTCATAAGCAGGGGAGTACACATTTCTGACACATGATTAAGATGTAAAACCACTGAATGAACCAACATACTAGAGAGTGACATACTAGAGAGTGAAGAGAGAATGAATGTGGCAAGTGGGAGAAAGCTGTACACACAGAGTTTCCTTTTTAGATTCAAATAACATTCGTTTTTGAGTGAGAGCAGGAGTCTCCTAAACCTTTTGACAAAAGGGCCGCATCAAATATCTGGCAGTTGAGGGCCAGAAAAAAATTAATTTAAAATTTAAATAAATACATTATAAGATACGATATGTTTTTGTACTTGATGTTTTAATTTATGCCGTTTGATCTTGGATTGTAAATAAATGACTGACTGAATAAATACATTAGAGATGGAGCTTAGATTAATGAAATGCCAGGTTCAAATTGCCAGGATTTCTGCAAGCTCTAACACACAGCACAGAAATAAAGCACATCCTTTAATGGGCCCCCATTCTCCCATCCCACTGTCCAGTCGTATGTGGTCAACTGGTTCAGAGGCTTGTAGGTAATTCAAGTCTGCCTGTGGGCCATTCAGAGGCTCATTGGGGCCACATCTCATTTCTGGGCTGGGGTTTGGAGACCCCTGAGATTATACTAGGCCTCAATGAAATGACACTTTTACTGAATGAGACACTTTTTCTCTTTTGAGTTCATGAGTGGATCCTATAAATGTATAGATCTATGAATGCAGACATTTCACTGCTTGAAGACCACAGCTGTTCCTCATTAAGGAATTTCAAACAAAGTCTGAACTATAGTCATCTAAGGGCGCAATCCAGAGTAACTACGTGGAGTCTTTGCTCCGGTATAAGAACAATTTGCTCTGGATTGCAATATGAATTTCCCATAGGTTTTCACTAGGTAGTGCATGTCTCTTACGTAATGTCTCTTCACGTAATGTCTCTTACGTGCTCCCGTAGTTACTCTGGATTGTAGGGTAAGTCAAATTAATTGAGCAGAAGACTGGACTAGAGTCCACTATTGCTGGAGGAAGACTCTTCCCTCGCCAGACACCTCATACTCTTCCTCCTGTCTAGCCTAGATCTGCTTTCCTGCAGTTTCAACCCTATAGTTCTGCCCTGAGAAACCAAGCATGACAGCCATGTAAAAGTCCTTCAGAGACTTGTGCCCTGTATTTGCTACCACACAATAAACTCTGTGGTGCTTCAGCAACTATCTCCAAATCAATACATGCCAGGATTATCGATCCAGGTGTGGCAGTGGCAAACCTTGCCATTCCAACCTGCAGACTCCTGTCTTTGCACCTTATCTTTAAAGAAACTAGTACTAAGTTGCCACTTCTGCAGTACATTGCCCCACAAAGGAAAGAGGCACAATGGCCTACACAAACAGATGTTCTTCCCACATCCGTAAAAGGCTCTCCTACCTCCTGTTCTACTATAATACACATTTTGCATTGTTTCACAAAAGCCAAATAGGATATAAACTCACATCAAGTTCTTGCTTAGATTCAGCCAGTCTTTCATGATCCGCACAATCCACTAGAAAGACAATGCCATTGATGGCAGGCAGATAGTTTTTCCATACTCTGCGAGCTAACAAAAGAGGGTTATAAAATGAGCTGAAAGAGGAAATTATCTGTTACTCTCATGACTCTATTCACAGTAGCTAATAGCATCTCATTAAGCAGCAGAAAAACTAAAAAGGGTATTTCAAGCTATATTTAAAAACTTTTATAAGCCAACATTTCTTTGTTATGCAGCTTGAAATATTGGGATTAAAAATGGTAAACCATGCCACTTTTATAGTAAGAAAAAAGTTTAATATCCATACATCCATAAAATTTGTGTTTTAGTATAATCACAGGCAAAATGACTTCTAGTTTGAATTTAGAGGTTGAATCTTTTTGTATTTTTGTAGGTTCCATCATAAACAGGAACTGCACAAAAAAGTTACATCTCTTGCAAGACAACAGAATTTAACATAACATTTAATATTTCCTAGTAAATGGCATATTTTAGCCATTAAGTATTATAAAGATAGCACATCAATATTATAAGGATTTCATAATACAAAAGGAGCCTGAAAGAAGTTCTCTCTAATGATTCAAAGTTTAAGCATGGAAAAATCCTGCTATCTGTACTATGAGGAATAGGAGGGTGCACTTTCAGGCTGCCAACCCAACGTAATTGGTGAGGTAAATAAGTAAGAGGACACGGAAGAATTTGTACTGTAAATGAACTAAAGGAATTGTACTTTAAATGAACTAATACATTCAGCATAAATAAGAACTACACATACAGCAAAATCTACTAGTTGTACTTTAGAGGAACTGAACAAGCACACATTGATTAAGCAAAGGAATGTTTTCATAACTGGACATAGACATAAGCAGATCCTCCCGTACTTAATAAAGGCATATTTGTAAGCGTTCCTTTCTCAATATCATATGTCCAACTTTCTCCTTGGATTTATTAACCTGTCAAAAGTAGCCTGTACACCTTATCTCAGTTAGTCATGCCTCATTAATCTTGTAACTATTTTGTAACTGTGAATCTCAATAAATAAGGGAAGCTGGTCTGAGACAGACGAGCTCATCCTCGATCCGCTGACCAAGTGTGTCTCTGATTTCTTGCTGGGCTCCCCTCGGTCTATGGGCACCCCCAGCTTCTGCTCACCGCAGTAGCTCCCAGTGCTGACATGCAACAAATATCACTTTTCAAAAAAGTTCGCAAAGCAGTTTACAAAGCAAAGCACTGTATATACTCGAGTATAAGCCGACCTGAGTATAAGCCGAGGCACCTAATTTTACCACAAAAAACTGGGAAAACTTACTGACTCGAGTATAAGCCTAGGGTGGGAAATGCAGCAGGTACTGGTACTGGTTCTTTTCCTTGCAGCCTTCTTGGAACTCATAGGCTGCATTCCTAAGCACGCTTTCCTGGGAGTAAGCATCATTGAACTTAGTGAGGCTTACCTCAGAGTAAACATGCATAGGACAGGGTGACCAGATGCCAAACCCAATATTCCTATCCCCAGGCCAAATTAAGAAGGAGATATCTCAAAACTGATTTTTGCATTAGATTCTGCTCTTCAATACAAATCCAATGGTATATGACATGATGGGGTTTGATCCTGCCATTTATCAGTTCACCAAAGTATAAGTCTAGATGGGCTTTCTGAGCCCATTTTTGGGGCCCAAAAAACTTGGCTTATACTCGAGTATATACGTAATTATAAAATGGTTCTTCATCTCAGAGGCCTTAGACACCAGTCAATAGCCAGGGGAAAAGATACTATGTTGTGGTGAACAGGAACAGTTATTCTCTCCTTGCTAAACATAATAACTGCTACATGAAAAGAGCATCTTAGCATCTTTACCCATCATTGAAGCTGAAATAGGAAAAGACAGAAGGATCTGATCACTGTCAAGTACCATTAACGGTAGGGAGTCATTGTGTGCAAATTTTCAGTGGCAACCAGGATCCCTACACAAATGGAATGGTCCATCTGTTCTCAGACAAATTTGATTCATGGAAACACTACACTAGATGCCATCCTTTAAATTTACTCCCAAGATCAAATTATTCCTTTTTCCTATATTTACCTTGCTTGGGATTAATATATGCAATATAAATAAGTGCAATAAAAATGGAGGAAATAGCATAAATATTATCCCCTCCAAACAGATCATTTTATTTCACTATAAAGGTGGATCTGCTTATCTGTAGATTTTATATCAATGAATCTGGATCTGAAATATATTTCTTACTTACCTTGGGCATGTCCACCTAGATCAAATGTAGTGAAAGTCATCCCAGCAATTGTCAGCTCTTCTGAAGCTACAGAGACATAAAGTTATAACTTTACAATTCATATATTACTACAATGTATTACAACAAATCTGACCTTTCAGGTTTCTAGTTATTGGAAATCGTCACACTGACAAACTTTCATATTTTACCATTCAGTACTATCAACTAAGCACAATGCTCAAAGATGTTCTACTGATGTGAGCAAGGTGTGAGCACATCTACTGATGTGAACATTTTTAATGTTTTTTAAAAACTTTATAAAGTTGATATTTGGCAGCAGAGGGCTCATGGTCCTTAGAAGTACCCTGATCCCCAGTGCCACTTCTGTTCCCATTGAGTGCATGCATGTGTGTGTAATCTGAAACTCCTAAACATCAAACAGCTAGTGGAGGTCCCCCTGAAAAGTTCCTTAGACTAGAACTGTAACACCCCTCAGGGGTCCTGTTTCACCCACCCACTTTCCCATCCCTCAACAGTTGGAGAATCATAACAGTACTTTGTATTTCATCCCTTTCTCCATAAACAATCCTGTGGCACAAAAATTAAAACGATGCACATCACAGACTTGGAAAAACACTAGATGTGCAACGGCAAAAAGAATATTAACTTACTTGGATGTAACGTGGGGACAGGCTGGGATAGCCTATCGTCTTTAAGCATATGCAGAAGGGTAGTTTTTCCAGCATTGTCCAAGCCAAGAAATACAAGTTTACCAGTTTTCTTGTATAGTCCTGAAAAAAGAACAAAGCTATCAGAAATGACCGGATTTTCAGAATGTAATAACATTCTGACTGTAATAACTCAGAATGTAATAACATACTTAGTATCACTTTATATCACTACTTAGGATGCTTAGATGTGCCAGAACAGAAAGCATTGATGAAGTAAGCACTGCATCTCTCATATGGAGAAGAATACTCTGGATCACTTGGAAGATACAAGGAGGATATATTTTATTTAGCAGTGGAAGAATCACTGTCTGTCCTCACCCCAACCATGTCTTTTCTGTTGGTGTTCTTTTGCATCTTTTAGATTGTGAGCCCTTTTTGGGACAGGGACCCTTTACTATTACTATAGTTATTTCATTTTCTCTGTAAACCGCTTTGGGATCTTTTGTTGAAAAGTGGTATATAAATACTGTTGATTGATTGTTTGGTGCTGAAGGCTTTGAGATAGGATGCCACATCCATTCCAGCTCAAGCTTATCTGCCGAAAGTAGGAAATCTGTGCAATATCATAAGGACAAGGGGCTCCATTTAAGACTATCTCAGTGTTTATCTGACAGGGATTCTTGTAACTAAACCCCCCAACAAATGGTATGTGTTCAGTCAGTGTTAACAAGGCCAGGTCACACAGACACTTTGGTTTTCCAGCAGGCCTCCATCAGTCTTGGAATCGTCAGTCTTGGAATCGTGCTCTGCATATGCTGCATGTGAACCATGAAAGCCTGGGTTGGATTGTTATGGAGGATAGGCTGTTACCCAAGCAGCAAATCCCCCCCTCTCCACGCCACTGAATTAGTCCAATGGAAAGGCAGAGCCAAAAGGATTGGATCCAGCTGGCGTCGCAGAGCTGGGCTAAGGACAGGAGCTCACCCTGTCTTGTGGGGCCGACCCGGGTCTCAAACCCTGGCCTGCTGGTTAACAAGCACAGTGTCTTAGCCACTTGTGCCACAGGCATAGAAGCCTTTCCAGACTGAGCTACCTGAATCAGCCTAAAGAGGTTAAAGTCACATGAAATACAATGTAATTATAATCCTATCTCAAAAAAGTGATGTTCAATTTCAGTCAATTTAAATAATGAATAGTGGCAGATTGTATTCAAACTGATTCTTCTATCACATTTTATTGAATTATCTGTGCTGATAATTTTGATTATATATTTTATATTATGTATATAAGCTCTTATTGTACAGAATTTCTCTTTTGACAAGCTAGAAACATAAAAATGACACATTTTTCAAATACATTCTAGAACTCAACAGAAGCTATCACTTCAGTTACACAGCATTCTCAATTACATCTTTGGCTGATTACTCTTTGCTGCAACATTAACTGATTTTCTCCAGAGGATTATTTAAATTACCACTAATGTGTTGCATTGAAAACCTGTTGAACTGTGTATTGAGTACACTTCCCCCCTCTATTAAAAGGTGCCCCAAAGCATCAGTTCAATAGGTACAACTCAAGGTTTTGGGAGACCTTAGCAAGTTTCCCTTAGCTTGGTATCCCTGCTCCTCACTCCTTCCCACATGCAGGCAGCAGTGGTTGTTGTGGCTGGCCATTACTACCACCAACTGTTTACCCCTGGGAGAGTGGCAATAGCAATCTAAATAGCTAGTGCAGAGAAGCATAAGGGAGAAGGTTCTTTTAGCCACCTGCTTATTTGGATGTGCAACTGGTAGTCACAGCAATGTTCACTCCACAGAGAGAAGAAGCCTCCACTAAACAGCACTAGAAAAAGTCCACAGTGGAGAAACAGCATCCCATTACCTCCATTCATGAAATAGGGGGTGGTCATAACTAGTGTCCTCTTCAGCAGCAGGTGGGAGCATGTCCCAGCTGATGCTGGCACTTCAACTTTATGTGCAAGCAGATCTTGGAAGAGCCCAACTTCACAAATGACACTTTTCATACAAGAAAAAATGGTATATTAAGCTATGAGAGCCAGGGCAGTGAAGTGCTTTGGAAGCTGGCCTTAAACAATCCAGGTCAAATTTCTGCTCAGTCATGAGGTTTTCTGAGTGTCCTTGGATTAGTCACCAACTCAGCCTCATCTACCTCATAAGCTTGTTGTGAGGACAAGTCACATATACAATCTTGAACTCCCTGGAGGAAGGGTGGAATAACAATGTGAAAAATAAATAAATGTTGGGCATATTCATGGTGTGTTTCATAATCCCTAATAAGCCTTTCAAAGAGAATGAACTGCACATATCACAACCATGATGTTGTATTATGTTTCCTTCACACTGGAATGTAGTCAAGCTGTCAGTCCCAGTTTATGCACTACACTACTTTTCTGAAGGCAGGATTTGCTGTTATTATTTGTAAGTGAGGGTAATATTAAAATGATGTACTGTACTCTTTTAAGAAGGTAATATCTAAATAAATAAGTCCTACTGTGTTCAATGAAATTTACTCCCAGATAAGTGTGCATAGAATAGTGGAACATATTCCTAGTAAACACACAGAGGTGGGACAGTTACTGGTAATTCAGGCACTTCTGCAGTTGAAGCTACAGTAATTTCCAGCTCTGTAGCTATCTTGTACAATGTATTCTGGTTGTTATGCGTGTGAGTAGTGGGGGAAGAAAACAGAGGAGAACTCTGAAAGGGCCCCTGGGAAGGACAAACTGTCAAAATGCACTGAGCCATGTTTACATTAAGCTTCATTATAATCTGGTACTGCACACCCTTTTGTCATGCACCTCTACCTTGTTCCTGGTTTGAGCACCATCTCCTTTTACTTATGGTATTAAGTAGAACTGAACACATCACCAGTAGCGGGTTAAAAGGCAGCCTAACAAGTTCCTTTGTTGCACAAGATTATGCCTCAGACCAAACTGCAGCTCAGTTATTTGCAGGACAAAGTTCACTGCTGCTTAGCACAGGATACAAAGGTATCTTGACTGCTTCCAAAGTGGACAACATTCAAAGACCTTTTGGAAGTTATTGACAATTCATGGGAATAGGAGTGATATATCATAAGCTAAAGAAGTATGACCTATCTTCAACAAGATTTAAAATATGTTAAAAATCCTGAAACACTGTCCAACTGCTATTTGAAATAATTCAGAGCCCAATCCTGAGCTCTCCATCTCTCCAGCACAAAGAGTGGAGAAGAGGGGAAGATGTTAGCGCCAGTCCTGAGCCTCAGCATCTGGACGACACTGGAAAAGAATGGCTGGAAGTAGCACCACTGGGTGGCAGTGCAGCTTTTGGGAGCCAGTATTCTGGGGTAGAGAGAGGGCAAAATGGGGAGAAGGCCTGGGAGAGACTGGCAGAGGAAATCCTGTGCCCCACACCAAAACATCAAATGAAGCTTTGCAGCTGGACCCAACATCTGTAGGTAAATGCAAAAGAGAGTATGATGTAGATTTCAATCTTACCTAAAAACTGCAGGACACTACTGAAACCACTGTAAATCCAGTCAAATATAAAGGACATATCCAAATCTTACAAGTTCTGGGGAAAAAAACACCACAAAATTAATTTAGTTCATTAAATGGGATTTAAACAGTACTGAACTAGAATACAGAGTTGAGAATTATAGACTATCACAGAGAACTATTGTGAAATTCTGAACAGAGAGATTAACACAGAAATCCTATGCATGCCTACTCAAAAGCAAAGGTCACTGTGTTCAGTGAGGTTCGCAACCAGGAAGGTGGGTATAAGACTGTAGCCCAAGATTACAATCGAAGACTATGCTGGAGAAAAATTAACATTTATTTTTATATTTTTAAAAAATACTTGAAGTGGTATTTCTCCAATATGCCTCAAGTGCAAATAGCTTTAAAAGTTTGTTATCTGATTTGACAATATCCCTGACAATGGAAGCAAGGGGAAAAAAGCCCGACTGGGCAAGCAGTCTACCTGAAGGAACAAAATATTGTAGAAGGCTTAATCTGCACAAGCCTGTAGCTTGCCACCCACAAAATGAAACACTGTAGGCTTGCCATTTCTTATCCTAGGTAGAGAGCTGTAGTGTTGAGCAATCCATTTATGGGAGCGACAAGCTTGCTCAAGTTAGTGTCGTGTCCCCCCCCCCCCGCTACAACTTAATCCAATGTATCATCTCATTTGTGACATGGCACCCAAGGCTGCCACTCAAGGTCAGCAAGCTCAATGGGCAGATGCAAGCCTCACCTGAAGTAACTTTTTGGATGATATCCCATAGCAGAAACTTTGGCAATATGGAAACCTATTAGAGGGAGGCAATTTGTGTGGCACTTCTGTGGATAGCCGCTGTCTGGAAAATGAAACATCCATGGCATTTTCACCATATGCTAAGATAGATAGTGCTCCAGAAATGCACAAGCCACTTTCCACTAGCTTTGGTGGCAACATGACAAAGATCACAATCCTAACCATGTCTACTCAAAAGTAAGCCCCATTGTGTTCAATGGGTCTTACTCCCAGAAAAGTGTCTTTAGGATTGCAGCCAAAGACTGATTTGTATATAGGTGTATTCTTGAAATGGTACCTGAATCTAGAGCAGTTTACAACCTTTTTCACAACACACTGATTGGTTGCTAAAATTATCACACTGTTTTACAATTGACACAGTATACCATGCTGCTGGTAGGAGAGGGGCCCACATTCCTCAATGGCCCTCCTAACAAATGAACCTCCCATAAACTCCTATGGCACAGCTACACACCAGTTGTGGCACATTTATCTAGAGCATTTATCTAGAGCCATGGTCTTCAGCCATTTCAGCCTGGGACACCTTTTCAATCTTTGAAATCTGGCCAGGACCCCCTTGTCAAACTTGCTACCCCCAATACGGGACACAAAACTCATTTTTCATTCTAAAAATCTATAGCTATAAACATTTGTTGCACCACAAGAATATTCTAAGCCATATCACTCTATGGAATCAGAATCTTCAGGAAGAACATACACATCAGAGAGGTCAAAAAAGCTCATCTCTTCCTCATTAGGAAGAGCAGGTATTAGTAGGTATGTCTAGAAAGAATACCAAACTTAAAGATTCTTCTCTCTAAGCCAGTGAACACTTAATTTACTCAATACATTCAGAAGGTATATTTACATATACATTCAGAATACATTTAGTACATTCAGAATACATTTAGTATAAAGTCACAAGACTTAAAAATGTAGAATCAAACACCTGGGATAACTCAAGACTCACAAGCTCTTTTTTTCCTCTAGCCCACCCCACTAACAGAAGGAAGCTACAGAGAGCATGTTCACTGGCCCTAGGGTCTGAGAGAGGCGTGTCAAACATAAGGCCCCTGGAAATAATTTATCCAGACATTGTCATAACTGGGCTCCCTCATTGTGATAGCAAGCTCTCTCCGTTTTTCAAATTATGATCAAGATTTGCACATTTTCTGTCATTTGTAGCTATTAATTTGTGAGCAGTGCTTATTTCTGGCCAGAACCTGCTTAACGAACTTTCTGCAGAATTCCTGCAGAACTTTCTGCTTAAGCACTTCCAGGCCACGTCAGGGATCACTTACACTAATTTTGGTCCTCTGTATGATATGAATTTGACACCCCTGGTCTGAAAGGAACACATTGTATGATGTTCATTCCAATTTCCTATCACTCCAAACACCCAGGAAAAATACCATGTAACTGCCAAACTGATTCACTAGCCTCTGTGACTCAGTTGTAGATACACAACATATATAAGGTCTAAGTCCTTAAACACCATCTCGGAGTTTTACAATCAAGCCTCTAGATTTTCAGATAGGCAGTCATATTTGTGGCCATCTCAAGCAGGTTCCAGCATGACCTGGACAGGAGCCTGTTGATCACAAGCTTCCTTAGATAATATAGAAGTCTCCGAATGCAGCTCAATATGCATGAATATAACTTTTTTTATTTCAAAAATTGGTTTTATTTCAAAACAGATTAGCCTGACCTTTAAAATTAAAAAATTCCCTTTAGGCAATGGTTAATGGCTTAAAAATAGCTTGATTACCACGGCCATACCATTAGCATGGCCATCAATCAATTTCACTCACTCTGGGGTTCAGAGAAGACATCAATATCCCATACTGTAAATGCAAACGTGTCAGTCACATCCTTTTGCTTCTGGAAATGCCCAAATAGTTTAGGATTTGGGGTCTAAACAACAATATGGCAGATGTTGTATAGTAGCTACTAAAATCAGTCTCCCTGTCTTCCAGTCTCCTGGTCACATCACTTGCTTGCAACACAGTCATATTATTCACATGTTACACTCAGGTACAACATTGTCTTTACTCAGGTACAAAATTTTCACATGAATAACTTTACAGTATTTTGATTTATTTGTGTACACTGGTTGTGTCCAACCCAATGCACAGATTGGGCTTTTATAGAATGTAAATTTAATGTTAATGACTGTATTCAGGTACACAAGTTTTTGGTAGGTCTAAACAACCTTTGGTGGGACATAAACAACATGGCAAAGTCGCATACAAATAAGTGGGATGAGGAGGGAGAACAAAGCATGGGGAGGCTGTTTTCTAACATATCTTGCGCCTTAGACAGAAAGAAAAGCCCCAGCAGCTCAAAAGCTCTGATGGGATATTCCAGTTTACAATATGCTTGCAATAAGTCTCCAAAGCAGTTATCAGCCCTAAACATATCCCACTTATTTAATAAATATTAGCCATCTGAGGATACAAAAAGTTTGAAAGAAATAGGAGCCATTTTATACTGCTTCCTTTTCTGCTTACCTACAGGCATGTGGGCAAGCACAAACAGGATCTGGCTATTGGCTTTTCTTTCTGTAGTTTGAAAGCATGTAAATGCAAGTTGATAAAGAGGTAGAGTGGTACCTTGTAAGATGAATGCTCTGTGAGACAAATACTTTGAAAGACGAACTAAAATTTATATGTAATTCTGTCTTGTAAGACGAAAGTGCTTTACGAGATGAATGCCCATTGGCTGGGCTGGGCAGCTGAGGCAGGACCTCTCCTCCTGCCTGCAGTCCCCGCACCCATCCAGCAGAGGGAAGCACAGGCAGCAGCATCCTCCGAGTCTCCCCAGAAAGCATGTCTGAGCCTCCCCACCCAGTCTCCTGCAGTCTCCTCAAGCCAGCCAGCAGCCACCATCAGGTAGGAGAGAAACCCTCTCAAAAGAAACCCCTTCCCTCAAGGAAACCCTCTCTCTGCCCGGACCCCACTACAAATACCCCTCTTCTCCCCACCACCATCCCTGCCTGGATCCCACTCTCCTGTGAGTAAGCCCCACTGAATACAAAGGGACTTGATTCTGAGTAGACAGCATGGGATCTTGCCTCCTTTGCATCAAGGCAGAAGCTTTTGCTGCTGCTACGGCTGCAGCAACCTGCCTATCTGGTTTGCATAGGTAGATCTCACACACAGAGAGATGGGTTCCTTGTTAAAATTGCTCAAAATGAGAACAGTCTCTCTTTTAGGGAAAATTAGTCATCCTTGACCATAAAGGTTTTTCTTTTCTGTTTTACTGTACAACATATTACAGTGTTTTATTACAGTAATTGTGTTCTGTATTACATTACAGTGTTTTGAATTCGATTACAGTGTTCTGTCATCATTTTTAATTACAGTTAATATTTTATATAAAAAATTTTGGGTTGTGGAAACAATCATCTGAGTTTCCATTATTTCCTATGGGAAAATCTGCTTTGTAAGAAGAATGCTTTGCAAGACAAACATGCTTCTGAAACAAATTAAGTTTGTTTTACAAGGCTGTACCACTATTATAGGTTTTTACTGTACCACTATTATAGGAAGGGAATAGCCTTCCATGCGCTTTTGATGTTTAGTCCTGCTAGCCACATGACCATGGAGACATCTTTGGACAATGGTGGCTCTTTGGTATTGTAATGGGGATGAGTACCGCACTTAGCAGTCACAACTAGCAGGGCAACCTGCAATGAATATCTTTATGTTTTCAACCATTTCTACCAATTATATTCTGATTTCTCAATCAGAAGAAATCAGGAAGAGCCATTTCATTTCTCTCAAGTAAATGTGGAAAGGCCAACCTGAGCCACACAAAATGCTGATATAGATACAAGATCAATGACAAAAGAAGAAAACTTTCAGAACAGAACATACTCATCACATGAATGCAAGATTACACAACACCAGTCTAAACTGTCACCTACACATCTGAAAAGCAAAGGTCAAGAACAAGCAAACACAGCAGTTCATACACGTCATCTGATTTATTTATTACTTGAACAAAATACCAGCCAAGAAAACCTTCCAAGAGGCTTATAAAAAAACCATCTGCTCAAGTAACATACAAATCAGTGCTCTGTGTATGATCCAAGTGAACTACTTTGATTTCAGAGGTGAAAATAACTTTTCAAAGTCCAGTCATATTACGCTGGAGGGATCCTTTTAGGTTAAGCAATTTTGTGAACCAAAACAGAGGCCAATTTAAACATACCGTGGAAGAGGAGGAAGAAAAACCTGATGCAATACACTGCCAGAACAAAAAATGGCAGTTTTCAGACCCAACCACTACAGTGCTAAGTTAGTAAATGGGATATGCTGCTATATACTTGTAAAAGTATGAAGGATTAATCATTTGTTCCTTTCTAGTCCAGACAATCAAAAGAATCCAATAATGACAGGTAGATACTGGTAGTTCTACTGGAGCAGTAGATAGGAAAAGACTTTTAAAAGGCATCATGTTGAATTGAACAATGCTACACTGGTACTGAAGGAGTTTGCCTTCAGGAATTTCCTGCAAAAGCTTATTTAGGGTGTCTGTTTTATAGACATATTTGAAGAGCACCAAAGGAAAGGGAGACCAAAACAGCTGTAGGTGGAAGCACACTAACTTCCCACGGCAGAGCCCTTCCAGCAGCTGCAGAGCCACCTGCCAACACTACTATTTAGTTATTCAGGCCACTCTAGGTGAAGCAAGTGTTCCAGACCAGCCTTGAGAATAGGACTTTATCCTGTATTTCCCAACCACAGTGGGAGAAATCAGCATGCTGCATAACTCCAGATGCCACCACAAGGCAAGCAACTGGTAGGGAGGAACCCTCCAACTCCCATTCCTATTACTGCACAGAACACTGCACTACTGCACATGCATGCTGTCCACTGCTAGTCAATCACCCTGTTACACTGAATAGAGTGCAATGTGGGAGATATTAAAATTACTTTTAGCATCAATAGACCAGGTGTTGATTCCCAGTTAGAACACTTCCAGCCCAGCTGCAATGAAAACAACATCCCAGTTTATTAGTGATGAGAATGGAAACATAGAAATAATTGCATATTAAAATTGTTCCTCTAAGAATTTGCCAATTGGGAATACTGAGCACAGTTATGGTCATCCCAATTCACAGAAAATAATGTAGAATTAGGAAAGATATAGAAAAAGGCAAACTAAAATGGATCTGCAGTGATGGGCTTCAAAGAAATTAAGAACCGGTTCTCTGCCCATCTGGCAGCCACTTTTAAATGGCTATTTTTAAACTTTATATGTACTATCTCTTGTTAAGAACCGGTTCTATAGAGTAGGTGCGAACCTGCTGGTGCCCACCAC
Source organism: Cryptoblepharus egeriae (assembly GCA_030015325.1). Taxonomy (NCBI): domain Eukaryota; kingdom Metazoa; phylum Chordata; class Lepidosauria; order Squamata; family Scincidae; genus Cryptoblepharus; species Cryptoblepharus egeriae. Next base: position 69,249,073 of record JAREYC010000002.1, on the reverse strand, counting down.
TGGATATGGGAGATAGAACACCCTTCATATGGGGACAGGCTTAAGAAGACTGGTTTTAACTGGAGGTGGGAAAGCAATTGGGTCCAATTTACATGATATGGTTGCCATGCTTTTGATTGTTCCATGTTCCACAGACATTGCACTATGTCTATGCAAGTGTCAGAAAGAAGCCACAAACCCTTTGGGGATGAGAGCCATTGGGCACAATCCAGAGTAACTACGGGGAGTCCTTGCTCTGGAGTAAGTACAATTTACTTTGGATTGCAATACAAATTTCCCATAGGTTCTCACTAGGTGGTGCAGTAACTACGGGTGCACGTAATGTCTCTTATGTGCTCCCGTAGTTACTCTGGATTGTAGGGATTTTCTCATTTAATTGAATACACAAACCACTTTGTGAGCTTCTCTACTGAAAAGTGATATACTGTATAAATATTTTAAAATAATGCTAATGGAAGACCACTTCTCACTACATATGAATACCTCATCACATGAAAGAATTTGAAGAGATCCTTGTTTGCTGGCCACAATGTGTCAATTAGCATTGGAGAGGGATATGAGAGGAATAAAAAAAATTAAATCATGTTGAGAAAAGAAAAAGAGAAATCATTCTTCTTCTACCCACCCAGTAAACTTGAGGTAATCCAATCAATATAATTGGTAAATCTCCTATCAGAGCTCAAGCCTGCAGGACTGACACTTTGTGTGATACCCAAAGGCCACCACGGGACTTGTGCTGAGGCTTATGCAGGCCTAACCGGGGATTAGGATTGCAGCCTTTGTGTATGAAAGTACTTATGAACTAGTTTGAAGATCACTCCTCTCTCTATGTTAGAAAGTGTTTTATGAAGCTATTTGAATTCATAAGTTCTGTCTCAAATATATTCATTTACTGGTAAGTAAATTTATGTAAATTTGTTCAAATTTATATGTAAATAAAATATTTTTTTCCATCCTGCCACAATATGGTATCAGAGAGATGATATAGTCTTCTTGTCAAAAAGTTCCCACCCCCCCATGATCCAGAATATCAAAAACCCACATTTCAGAATGCTAACCAGAGATATAAGAATATAAAGGGGAGGAAAAGACTCTACAATCTTGTCTGATATCTTGATCTTTTACTTTTACCTTCAGTTCACTGGAATAGATAAATCTTTTACATGCCTGACTGCTACTTTGGCTTTAGGCCATTTTCATATACACTAGTAAAGTGTATACACTCCTTGCAGGGTGCAGACAGTATTTTAGGTATAAAGGTGCTCTTTAACTATGTGAGGACTGCATTTTAATGAATTGTCTTAAAAACCAATGCATTACTAAATTGTGTACAGTAGCAAACTCACTGGGGACACGCAATTTCTAAAAGGAAAGGTCTAAGCCTGCAATCCTAACCACACTTTCCAGTGAGTAAGGAAATACAATGGGACTTCTGAGTAAACATGCTTAGGATTGCTCTGTAAGTATAGTAGTTTCCTAACAGTTTTCAGTTTTCCTCCAAGCACTTCAATGGCAATTTCCCTACTTACACAGACCAAAATAACTATTCCCAAAGACAAGTACAAGTTAAAGTACTAAGTAGAAAGTGTGTTAAAATAATTTAATATTTGCAATTGCTGCTTTACTGATGATTGGCAAGAGAGAGCAATAATAAAGAGCAATAATAAAATTATGCCAGCTTTGGAATGGTGAAATAGGGAGTAAAATCTTCTATTGGCTCACAATCAACTTTAACCGTACTTTAACCCATTGTACTTTGAATTTCAGTAATTCCAGGTCTACAATCTCTTCTATACTGTACAGTTTGCCAAATGAAGGTCTCCCATGATTCAGCAAGTCTTGCATCAGATTCATTTCATCCAGTTAATGAGAGCTTGACAAATTTGCTTTGGAGCTAGGTATCAGCCAAAAATTTAGCAGCCACTTGAGCTTTTCAGCTTCTAGGATTCTAACTTTTAATGACAGAAAAAAATTCTCACAAGTCACCAGTGAGAGAAAAAAAATTCCCACAAGTCACCACCACATATAATTTTTTTCAGATAAATCAAAATAGTGAAGAACATTATGCATATTTATGTCATACAGACTCCGAAACGAGTGTGCATCCACTATTGCTTTGCACTTTCTTGCCTCTCGGTTACATGCTGCATTTTTACACAACAATAATAAATTAATAAATAACACAGCAATTGAACTATAAAGTGTCATTCATTGTGCAGCTACTGCCTATATGGATTTTCAAATCGTACGCAAGCTCATTTTACACACAAACAAGAAGTCTACCAAGAATACACGGGAAAATAGTGTCACAGAACTTAGCACTTTGATGGAGTGTTGGAGAGCAGAAGCTGTGTACATAAGTACTGATATTCACATTTTGCTGTCACAACAATGTGAAAACAGCCATCATCAGAAATACTGGGTGTCATAATGAAATTTGGATCTGGAAAGGTGGGAGAGGAAAAATTGTCTGCATATTGTTTTGCAGATCTCCCATGGCTTCAAAAAAGTAAATCAAGGTTTTTGGCATGATACAAGCAGAAGCAAGCAGACAAGCAGATGAGATTGCTCTGCTGCTTTCCTCCTTTATCTGCCCCTTAAAGGGAAGGCAGACCTTTACATGAACAGGGGGCCGCAATCCCCGTTTGAGTAATACTGCTGTAAAGAAAGGCAACTTCTTCAGTGTTTGTACCATGTGGTGACAATGTCAGCTTGTTGTGGAGTGGATTTTTATCCAATCCATGATGGATGTGACATGAGGATACCTGGCCGGCCTGTCACAGGGGCCTGTCACCAGGACATTGCCTTTCCCATTGAAGTGGTGCCTATTTATTTACTTGCATTTGCATGCTTTCGAACTGCTAGGTTGGCAGGAGCTGGGCTAAGAATGGGAGCCACCCCATCTGGCAGTACTTGGGTCTTAAGCCCTGGCCTCTCTGATGAAAGGAACAATGTCTTAACCAACTGAGCCACTGGTCTATTCCCTTTCATTCATTTCTTCCTTTCCTTCTACAGTATTATATATCACTTTTCAACTAAAAAGTTCACAAATTGTTTTACAAAGAAAATAAAAAATAAATATTTGTGTGATAAAGGAATTTGCATGATAAAAAAGGCATTTGCAATCCGATAGCTAAAAAGGCATCAGAAACAACATATATAAACTAAGACAGAAAACATCAGAAACATGTAAAGAAAGAAAAGATTAAGTTCTGCTTTTCAACCATTTCCACTTTTCACTACAGCTCCTGTCCCTAACCCATCAGTTAGGTGAGGAATGCCTGTATTTACATCTGCTTCCATTCCTTCCCCAGCTCACACATTATGTTAGTGAAGCTTCCTTGTAAAGAACCATGTACATTGATGGCTCTATAAATAAACAGACCTCTAAAGTTCCTTGCACACCATGATGTCTCATTTATTTGAGCATGCAAACAAGGTTTGCATTTCACTGACCTTTAGTGAACCTTTTCCAGTTAGATGTGTACCACAGAACTCCTGCATGTTTTCTGTGGAGTCTCTGCAAATTTCTATTTATTCCAGGCCACTGCCTTCAGTGGCACAAGAGTGAATCTACCCAACACTCCCCTAGAGCTGAGCCCTGCAAGGGAGAATTCATAATGGCAGGCAGGCTGCCTTATAGGCAGCTTGCCTACCATTATTAATCCCTCCAAGGTGGAAATCCAGCATTCCACTGGAATGAAAATTCTAATTCAAAAGTGCAGTTCCATTACATCTTCCTTGCTTTGACCATCCATCCATGGCTCCTGAATCAGGTTGCAATCCTAACGCCCAGTTAGACTGGCATAAGTCCTGGCACAAGTCCTGTGCAGACTGGGATATCACAAAAGTGCTTTAAGGCACTTCTGCACCACTTCGGGGCGTGGGGTGAGACATGTACAGGCCTCTCCACACCACCATGGGAACGGAGAGACGGATGAGTTATGCTGGCCTAAACAGGTGAGGATCGCACCCTCAGTCTCTGGCTTTGAGCAATACTGAAAAAGCAGAGTCCTACATGTGCTATGGCAATCATAGCAGATCTTAAACGCCCACTAATATGACTGTACTGGATTCCAAGACCTAATAGTCTTCTACTCATATTTTTTAGAACAGTTGTTGAGAAACTGGATAAACTGTCCTGGAGAAACAGGAAACTGTCTTTAGGATTGCAGCCTTAATCTCTTTGGTATTTAAGTTATTTTTTATCTATTTACTTGTACTATATTATAGGATGGTATGGTCAGAAAGGGAGGGAGAGGTTTTATACAGCTCAGATAAATGCATGTGAAATGCATGTGAAACCAGTCTATTGAAATCAACAGGTTCTTTAGTCTCACTGAAAAAAATATTAATGGGATCCATTTGTTTTCTAGGGACTGCACTCAATGTAACTTGATCAGTAGTGATGTTCAACTGTTGGTCAATGCTGGGTGATTCAGAAGAAACATATCAAATGTCTCAAGGAAATTGTGGAGCAATCCATCTCCTACTACTCAATAGTTTGGTGCAATCAGGTTAAGGTCATCTTGGAAATGATGATGTAATTGCTTGATTAGCTTCAAGATAATGGCCTGAGGTGAATTTATCTTCTCTGCCCTAACCATGACACAGAACCACTGGCCAGTTAAGCAAGTTGGACTATGTCAAAAAATTTTCTGAAATTGTTTCTTGAAGCAAAACTAAACTATGTAGATAATTATAAGGAACACATTAGCAAGAAGACTATTCCCCAGGAATGATAAAATACAACCTTACTATCCAACTTTCCAACACTGAGTCAGCCAGGAATGTGGAGCCCTGAGATAAGGGAACAAACTTTTGTTACCTTAAGTGTACCTCCGTGACTGCCCCCCACAGATGCAAAGTGCAGCACATGCCTGATTGGTGTGGCTGAACAAGCACTTGAAAAATGAATAGGTTTGTGCCCTAAGCATCCAAGCATTCCTGGGTGATAGAGATAGGCCAGGTTAGGGTAACCCAGATGAATTAACCCAGCAACTTCTATAAATATACTATGGCTGCAAGCCTAAAGACACTTTCCTGGAAGTAAGAACCACTGAAAACAAGGGGACGTACTTACTTGAGTAGACCTGGTTAGGATTGTGCTCTATATTTCATAAGAAGGACTATTGTGAAATTATTTCCATTGAAAGATCAATTCTAAAACTGAGCAAGTGTGTAAGTGATTATGCAGTATTCTGTTATTTGTATGAGTACCACCTCCTTCAAAGCTACCAACTTATGTAAACCATCTATATTTGTTAGCTATAATAGATTAAATTTATGATTGCAGGCAACTTCTTCAGAGTTTGACCAGGTAGTGGCAGGGTCTGCTTTTTCTGGATTGGAGTCATCCAAATCATGGTTGGTGCAACATTGGGGAAACGTGACTGACTTGTTGCAGTTAATAAAATCTACTGCACTGGTGAAAGGCAACAGCTCTTCTGGGTTCATTATGAAGAGGTGGTCAAGATACTAAGTTAAGATACTACTAAAACAAGATACAAAGAAATAAATTGAATACAATCCAAATATTGTTGTTTCTATTTAGTTTGGGTGAATTCAACTTTCATTGCTGGTTTACAAAATACTGACCCAGGGAATCTCCCCAACTTAAAAAGTGAACAATACAAAACTATGCATAGGGATCTAAGTGCCCAATTCTATTCAACATTCCAGTGCTGGTGCAGCCACAATGCAGCCTTGTGGAAAGAAACCCAACATTTCCTAACCTGAAAGAGGCCTCCATAATTCCCCTCACTGCAGGTTGCAGCATGTGGCCCACTGGCACAGCTGCACTGGTGCTATAGTCAAGAAATTCTTGACTGTTATGAAACCAAAATGAATCTCCTATACATGACCTACTGTGAACTTGCGTAGGCATGAGATTGTGAAACTCCTACATAGTAGGAAGTACTGTATCTTCTACATGGGAATTTACGAACGCTAATTGACTACACTTATTAAAAAAACTTCAATACAATCATTTATAAATTTAAATAAAGGCAAGGATACTATTTAGTGTACTCCTAAGTCCTTTTAAGTCTTCCATATTGATTTGGTGTGCACTCCATGCTGAACATGGTCAATACTTCCCTAGCACATGCAGTCTTTTCTTATGCTGTATTTTGGAAAAAGAACAATGTATTGTGAAAAGCACAATGGCTGCCTCTTTCCCATACAAAGTATGCTAGTTGTCATGAAGGTCATCAATGAACATGATTTTTAACCTGCTTTCTTATTTTACCTAGACATGGGTAGTCCTAAATACTTTTTACATCTTTATGCTACATACATAAGCTCAAATCCACTTGTTCATGGATCTGAAATAACAATAACAACCAATATCAGGTTCTATATTCCCTTTGATCAATGTGGCATCCACATCCCACTTCACTGATCTTATACAATGAAAAGGGAAGGAGGGGGACATTTTCACTCAAATGTTAAGTAACTGAAACCTTCATGTTTTCTTAGTGTGTGTGGGAGTGTGTACAGTCTGGTCCTTGACTTGGGACCAAGGAAATAAAAGCTTTCATTTATAAAGGAAATGAGCAATAAAGGAAATAACATACCCATGATGAGCTAGTTCAGAGTGGAAGTTAAGAGAGTTCCAGGAATGAAACTATGTTGGTAAATTGACTCCCAGCCTTTGCCACTATCACATCATTTTGAGTAATTTCTATAGCATGTTTAATGTGCCAAATGCCTGACAGTGTCAAAGCATTTGTTTTGACAACTCCTCAACACAAGTCACTATATTTTCCATGTACAAATGGATGTGCCCAGTCTTATGAAATCTGCCAGTTCCAGTGTAGACACAATGTAGTTTCATGATAAGGGAACACATTTCCATACCTTGAGAAGGCCCAATCATGCCCCTCTAACTCAGGATGAAGTATACACCTCACTGACACAACTGCTCCAGCCTTTGGATAGGATTGGGCCCTAAGAGTACCTTCCCTCATGGAGTGACCTACCTCACAGAACTGTTGTAAGAAAACATCTGTTAAGAACCTGACACATTAAAACTGCAATAGCAATTACTCCTAATGACACATATACATGAAACAGCAATCAGATTACCAACCTAGTTTCATGCTTAGGGCTTTCTTAAAGCTACTTCCTGGTATTAACTCATCAAGAGGTAATTAAGGCAATAGCACAATTGCTAACTTCCTTTATAAATGATAACTATCATTTAGGAAAAGGAAATAGTGTTGATGAACAAAATATATTTACTTGAATCCAACACTTACCTTTTTCAGCTGAATTTAGTCTCCAAAATCAGAATATGCATTAGATTCAATGACACATTAGATTTGAATAAACATGGTATTTTAATTATAAGCATTGATCAGTTTACTATAGTTAACAAAAATGTAACATAAACCCGTTGAGGTATAAAATAGTACAGTTATGTAAAAATCATAATATAACTCCATTGTCATATTCTCAAATTACTAATTGTTGTATGCAATAAAATTAAATTTTGCACATGCTTTGCAGCTGCACATTACAATTGCCAGTAAATATTTTTTAAAAATCTCATCTTTTAAAATAATGGTGTGCACTAGATTTGAGTAAATATGCTATTCACTATTTTCTCTAAGAACTAAGCATGCTTTTTGTAAAAAAAAAACCCTGAAAAAATAACACAGGTAGAGCTGGGGAATGTAGGTTAAAGATGCAATCCTAAAGACACTTTCCTGAGAGTAAAACTCATTGAACACAATGGGGCTTACTTTTGAGTAGATATGGTTAGATTGTGCTCTATGAAAGACTGAGGAATGAAAGGAGCCCTTGAGAAAGAGGGGGATAAATTGGGGACAGAGGGGGACCAAAGGTACAGTGCTTGGGGAAGAACACCAAAAGAACATGGGTTTGGATGGACTGGACACTGACCAGGGCCGGATTTAGGTTTGATGAGACCCTAAACGAAGGTAATAGGGTCCTTTATATGACCAGCTGTCCTTTGTCAACAATAAATTGTCACTGTTTTGTGTTGAATATATGCTATATGGTAGTTTATGGACCAAATAGGTATCTAAAGCCATTTGCACATAACAAAAAATGTATGTATTTTATCAAAGTAATTGTTGAACTGAAATACAATTTAAATTGGGGGACCCCTTGTTTAGCTTATATGTAAATCCGGCACTGTATAGACAGACCCTGTATTAGATATATTGATATGGAATGAAGGGAGGGATAGATGGATGGAAGGAAGGGGAATAGATAAGCGTGGGGAAGAAACCTATAGGATAACTGCTGGGTGGGTGGGTGGGTGGGGGGAAGGGCCAAGAAGAAGGCTTTGGGGTCAGCAGGGAAGAAGCCCTGAACGGGAGGGGGCCTTGAGATGTGGGGCAGAGGGAGGCCACTGAGGGGGCGACTGGTGCAGGGCTTGGCCGTGAGGGGAGAGGTGGGGCTGCCAGTGGGGCAGGGCAGGCAGGGCAGGGACTGAAAAGGGCAGCAGCCCCGAGGAAGGACCTCCAAGGAAGATGCGGGGTCAGGAGAAAAGGCCTCGGGAGAAGGAGCAGAGCCGGTCCTTGCCCGTCTCCTCCCAGGCTGCCCTCCCTCTCACTCACCCGCGTCCAGAGGAGCCTGGCTGCGGCCTCTCCGTCCCCAGCTCTGCCCGGCACCGACGCAGGAGCCCGGAGGCCGCTCCGTTCCGCACAGTTCCCCTCCTCCGCTCCGCCCCTCGGCCTCCTCCCGCCTCTCCGGCTCCTTCCTTCCTTCCGGGCCCCGCTGCCAGGCCGCCCCACGTCGGCTTCACAGGGCAGGAGAGCCGGCTGAGGGGCCGCGCAGGAAGGACACAATGGCTGCCCCACTCCAGGGACAGCCGACACTCCTAGCCACACTTTCCTGGGAGTAAGTCCCATTCACTACAGTGGGACTTACCTCTGAGTAGACATGCCTAGGCATGGGCTGTAACCCTATTCACACTTACCCAGGAGTAAGCTCATTGACTAGAATGGGACTTACCTCTGAGTAGACTTGCCTAGGCTTGGGCTGTAACCCTATCCACACTTACCCAGGAGTAAGCCCATTGACTAGAATGGGGCTTACCTCTGAGTAGACTTGCCTAGGCTTGGGCTATAACCCTATCCACACTTACCCAGGAGTAAGCCCATTAACTAGAATGAGGCTTATTTCTGAGTAGACATGCATAGGCTTGGGCTGTAATCCTATCCACACTTACCCAGGAGTAAGCCCATTGACTAGAATGGGGCTTACTTCTAAGTAGACATGCTTAGGACTGTACCCTATGGCTGCAATCCTAAAGACAATTTCCTGACAGTAAGATCCATTGAACAAACTTGGGCTTACTTTTGAGTAGACATGGTTAGGATTTTGCTGTATGTCTCATTGAACTCTGTGCAACTTACTTCTAAGTAAGCATGCACATGGTCAGTGTGTTGCAGAAACTCCATCCAGGAGGAAAGAACAACACTTCTGTTGTGTTTGCTGCCAGTTTCCCTTTTTTTCTTGAAGCCAGTTGTGAAGAGATAAGAAGAATGTGACCCTTTGGTTGTTGGGTAAATCTTTTTGTAGTTTGTTGATTTTTTTTCTAATCCCCTTGAATTGATGTGCATTCACACAACTGCCTTTTATTGGAGGAAGTTGATGTTTTGGTGGAGTTCCAGCCATAGTGACTAGGTTCTGAAACTAGTTCAACGTGTCCTGAAAAACCTTGCGACTGAAATTTAATAGGAATGAACTTGGTTATGATCTCCACACTCCATACTATGGAACATGCACAAGACTAGTCCCTTTGTTCTCTTAGCACAAGGGTCTCCAAACTTTTAGCTTCAGGGCTCCTAGGCATTTAACAAGTGTGTAGAAGAGGGAATTTCAGCTGTGAGATGAAAAGCTGCACCTGCTGAAATTCCCTCCTTTAAAGGACCAGGAGCCCTGAAGTTAAAAGTTTGGAGACCCCTGACTTAGCTCATGTAAGCTCTAGCCTGCTTAGTTAGGTTACTTGAACACGTTTACTGCTACGTCAGCTAAACTGCTGGTACAGAAATGAGTAAGACCATGTAGGGCTTTGAGGCCCCTGATGGGAAGTAGAATGATGGAACTTACACTGTCCTTACCCCATCTTACACTTACACTGTTCTTACTCCCTCTTGAGCCTGAACTGCCCCTCCCTGCCCACCTCCATCCTACAACACTTCCTCCCACTTCCATTTCACCCTCTTCCACCCCTATTCTGCCCAGTGCAGAACTAGTAGTAGCAGAACTTGCTACCAGAGTTTCTCTAGTTATCAGTTGTCACAAAGTGCACATTTATGATGAATGGTGCATTAGCTATTATTAGGATTGGACTGTTATTTTCTTTTGAGTTTAAGGAAGTTGGTAGCAGGTGTATGTAGGAGCACAGTAGCCCAACCTGCCATAGGCTTACGATTACCTAACTATCTGCTGGATTATGGCCAGGATGTGAAATAACATCCAAATGTTAGGTACTTTTGTGTAAAAGTGATATTTTAGCTGGAGGCGATTATAAGAAAAGGCTAAGCTTTGAAACTGTGTTAGATGAAGTGAAGTAACCCAGCAGCTGAATTTTGCAAGGTATCACATTATGTGATGAAGGATGTTTATCTCTGATTCTTCCCATTGCATAACGCTTGTTTTTCAAACTATAGCCCTTCCTTTAAGTGTTTGGCATTCAATAAACAAGTACTGTATCTTCATTTCTACTTACTGGCCACATGACCACAGAGACGTCTTTGGACAATGCTGGCTTTTTGGCCTTGTAACAGGGATGAGTACATGCTCTGGAGTTGGTCGACTAGCAGGGCAACCTGCAAAGTACTACCTTTATGTTTATTGTTAAGGATAATTATAAAACATAATATTCATTATTTCAACACAGTGGTAGCATCAGTGAGGGAAAAAAAGATTTTCTGAAAACAGAAATGAGAAATGCAGAAAGCAGTGTTACAGTGTGTGCTTTTATTTCATTATAATTTATCTGATAAAAATTCCCATCTGAAACCCGATTGCCTGACTCAGTGTAAGCAGAAGTGAGGATTTCTTCCCTCTGCCCTTCCTCTAGATGCTAGGAACATGGCATCCTCTGTAGGAAAATTCAATATAGTTAAATTCTGTATTGTTCACAGTGTTACTAAGGTTATAAGGAGTGGTCTACTATTTCTCTTAGGGTTATTTGTCAACAATGGGTTGCATGAGGTGCTCCCAGTGTAAGCATTTATTAAAGCCTTGATTATTCATAATTTTTATTGAAATGTAATTTAGCAGTGGGAAGTCTCATGCCATTCAACTTTATGCCGGACACCTGTACATTTAATGCAGTATTAGGAAAATAGCAAATAACAATTGAAATAAAATAATTGAAAATAAAAATATTGGAGGGATGCAAGATTACTTTGAATTTTTCCTGGGTTCATTAAGTATCTAAAGTTAAGGATCTCTAAGCGGAGAAGAATAGTGACTATCCCATATTCACCTATGTGGAATTAGGCTGTGATCCTAACTTCCAGTTATGCCAGCCCAAACTCCGGATTAAGACCTGTGCTGACCTGGGGGTGTCACCAAAGTACCGTCGACACTTCTGCGTCACTACTGGGAGAGGGGGAGGCCAGTGCACAGACATGCACTTGCCTTCCTACATCACCATGGGAATGGGAAGGCTAATGAGTTGTGCCATCCTAGGTTAGGATTGCACTCTAAGAAAGTTTTTGTTCAAAAAAGAGCTTTATTTAACATTGTAACACTGTTAGCACTACCTCTTTCTAGTATCTTTGGGAAGAAAGCAATAAATTACTGAATCCTATATAAATAGGCGCTGATCCTATAGTAAGCACAAATTGTATAGTAGAAGTGCCAGTGGAAAACAGGGTCAAAGTTCCAGGGCAGGGATGTGTGTGTGTGTGTGTGTGCGTACGTGTGTACTTGGTTCAGCGAGTTCCACTGAACTTACTGCCAAGGCAGTATAGATGGGATTGTGTGCTAATGAAAAAAAATAAAATTTAAATAATTCATCTGGGGTATGGATTTACAAATAGATTTTGTATTTGTATATACAATTTTTGTATATACAAATTTTGTATTTGTATATACAAAACCCTGAGCGTGTGTTGTTTGGACTTTTCACCAGCCTCTGATTTGGGAATGGTTTAATCTGCTGTACTATAGAAGTTTTAAATTATTTTAAAAATAAAAAGGTACTAAATTTTAAATAAGATTTTATCTTAACTGACTCACTGATGTGAATGAGGCAAGCCCTAGGCAGAATGGTGATGAGTCAGTTGAGCTGGTCATGTGTTATTGAATATATCAGTATGTCTGACTGGAAGATTTAGAAGGTATTGATTACATTATTCTCAGTTGATCTGCCTGAGATTTCTCTATTGGATTCTCTGACATACATCTCCTGCATACAGTCTTTCTTTACAGAAACACTGCAAGATAACAGTCTTCACTGGCAAATCACTATGAAGAACATTTGTTAGCAGATCATGAGAGCCACAGCAGATCTTTCTCACTTTGAGCACAATCTTAACCAAGTCTATTCAAAAATTGTGTTCAATGGGTCTTACTCCCAAGAAAGTGTCTTTAGGATTGCAGCCTTTGGCTACAATATCAGAACATCCTTGCATGAGAGCAGGTTTCACTGAACTTATAATTTCTTTCCGAGTAGGCAGGCCTAAGGGCTGTGCTATTTGTCAGTTTAACCCTAAGTGAATATACTCAAGAGAAGTTTGACAGTAAAGTGTTCAGTATACAATATCTTGAAATTTAAGCTGATCCTTAATTTGGAACCTATTCACTTTTAAAATTAAGAGCTATCTGTCTTAAGAGTTCAGTGCAATGCAGGCCTCCATCAGTCTTGAGAGACTATAGTATCGTGCTTGGCGCTGCATACGCTGCATGCGAAGCACGAAAGCCTGGGTTGGATTGTTATGGAGGATAGGCTGTTACCCAAGCAGCAAATCTCCCTCTCCATGCCACTGAATTAGTCCAATGGAAAGGCAGAGCCAATACGATTGGATCCAGCTGGCGTCGCAGAGCTGGGCTAAGGACAGGAGCTCACCCTGTGTCTACTATTGAACACAGTGGGACTTAATTCTGAGTTGACATGCTTAGGATTGCACTGAAAATATCACATGTTAAAAAACAATTTTCTTTGAAGCTTCTTCAGGTGTCAGGGCTTAATTTCTGAAATGAGTCATCTCCAGATCCTTCACCTCCCCTGAGGACAGACAGAGATGAAAAAGCACTCAGGTGATCAGAGAGGGAAGGGAAGGGAGGGCAGGAGGAACTATAACTGTATTATTCTTCAGTGATTCTCAATCTTCCTAACGCCATGACCCCTTTATAAGTTCCTCATGTTGTGGGGACCCCCAACCATAAAATTATTTTCATTGCTACTTTATAACTGTAATTTTGCTACTGTTATGAATCGTAATGTAAATATCCGATATGCAGGATTATTTTCATTGTTACAAATGAAATGTGTGTTCTATGCACACATTGAACACAATGGGATTTATTTCAGAGTAGGCATGCATAGGATTGGGCCCTGAGGCTGTCAGCCCCAGTGCATGTGCACCTACAGCCGGAGGTCTGGCAAGCCTGACCTGGCCCCCTGCACCAGGGTCTTTAGGCGAACCCCCAGGAAAGCTCTAGGCGACCCCCAAAGGGGTCCCGACCCCCACTTTGAGAAACGCTGTTCTAGATGCACTTCTGAGGTTGCACTGAAAGCAAATCCAGGGACTGTAATGAGAGTCATGGAGATGGATACTCTAGAGTAGGAGGATTCTTGCTGTCCTGCATTGGACTAGGTTACCTTTATAGGATTCTATGATTCAGATGCAAAGCCTTGGTTGGGGTGAACAAGGGATTTAGAGTGCAATCCTGTCCACACTTTCCCCACTGTCTATCAGGGGATTTACTTCTGAGTAGGCATGAATAAGATTGGGCTCCAAGGCTGCTATCCTGTCCACACTTTCCTGGGCGTAAGCCCCATTGACTATCATGGGATTTACTCCTGAGTAGACATGAATAAGATTGGGCTCCAAGGCTGTTATCCTGTCCACACTTTCCTGGGTGTAAGCCCCATTGACTATCATGGGATTTACTCCTGAGTAGACATGAATAAGATTGGGCTCCAAGGCTGCTATCCTGTCCACACTTTCCTGGGCGTAAGCCCCATTGACAATCATGGGATTTACTCCTGAGTAGGCTGGACTGGGCTTGGACTGAGAGTCAGAAGGAAGGGAGGCAGAGACTGAGGACGCTGTCCCTTTAAGTGCCCCCTCCCTTGGGAGGACTTCCTCTCCTCACCAGGAGCCACGCCCAGCGTGGTGGAAGGTCCTGTCCCGGAAGTGCCACGTGTACGAAGTGCGCGTGCGCGGTGGCGTGAGGTTGTTTCCTGTGCGAGCCCCGCCCCGCAGAGAGCGAGAGAGGGCTTGGCGCTGGGCCGGGCGCAGTGAGAGGCTTCTCGTCCGCCGCCGTCATGGCTCAGCCGGCCAGGCCCGCCAGCAGCGCCCAGAACGGGGCCCGCCTGCCCCCGCCGCCTCTGCACCAGCACTACAGCAACGGTGGGTCAGGCCTGGGCGCTGAGCTGGGCTCCCTCGCAGGCTCAGGCCTCCCCCTCGCCCCGCACGCCCTGTCACGGTGGGCTGAGCAGGGCTCTGGCTGAGGCCACCAGGGCTCCCTCCCCCCCCCCCCCCGCCATGCTTCGCCTGGCAGAAGCTGCTTCTGGGACAGACAGACAGACAGCTCTGCAGGCAGAAGCTCCAACACCCACAGGCCCTGCTCCCCACTCCGCCTCAGGGCTTGGCCTCAGCCACCTCCAGCACTATCCTCGCCCCCTACCTATTCACATGCACCTGTGTGCGCGTACTGACACGTAACTGTACACGTGTAAGTATGTATACACACATGTACGTACACGTAAGCGTGTATGGATGTTACAAACGTCTAAGTGTGTATAGACATGTAAGTGTACATACGTGTAAGTGTGTATAGACATGTAAGTGTACATACGTGTAAGTGTATAGACGTGTAAGTGTGCATACGTGTAAGTGTATAGACATTTAAGTGTACATATGTATAAGTGTGTATAGACATGTAAGTATATACATGTGTGTATAAACAAGTAAGTGTACATACGTGTAAGTGTGTATAGACATGTAAATGTACATACATGTCTGTAAGTACATACAGACATGTATTTGTGTACATGCCTGTGTATATGTGTCTACATGCACATATATACTCGCACAGTTTCTCAAACTGTGGGTCAGGATCCACTAGGCAGGTGGTGTTTCAATTTCAGGTGAGTCCCCGTTCATTTCAGTAATTTTACAGTATTTCTAATGTATTTGAATAGGTGCTTCTATGGTACATTTTGAAAAATAGGCCGTACTGTAGGGTATAGCAGGCTGTGTTGGAAAGCGCTAATGAACCGGTTTGAATTAATTAATTCATTCACAAAGTTCCGTCACTAATATATTCACTTACATAAATTTATTCAATTTTGAAATGTAAATCAATTTTTTTCCATTCTAGTACAGTTCTTTTTCTGCCATTATTCAGTTGTTTTTTTCTAAAAAACTGGGAGTGGGGGGGGGGGGCACATGTAGCTCAAGCTGCAAACCACTGTGGTACAATATTTCCCAGAAATACTTCTTCTGCAAGTGTTATTTATTATGGGCCTCAGAATTATTTTTGGGTGAATAGTGGGGAGAGAGATCCCTGGTGATAAGATTCAAATGAGGTTTATAGTAAGTACTTTATAAGGTGTTTCTAACCACTTTATAAGGTGTTGCTAAAAGTATGTTGTTAGTAGGGCTCTCAAACTGTGAGGTGTGGCTCATTGGAAAGCCACAGAAACCAGCCAGAGGAGCTGTGGAATCCTTGCGAAAAAGTCCAAAGTATAGGATTGTAGCTGTTATGAGGAGGCTGTGGCCAATGTCCCAGTTAGTCAAGGGAGCTACAAGTCAAAAAAGTTTGAGACTTACTGGTTTTAAGGGTTGGGATGAGAGTCTGCTTATCCAACTATTTGCCTAACTATGTTCATTTTTGAGGCAGTCTCTTGGGAAATGGCTCACAGACATAATAAGTTTGATGGTGATTTTGTATGAATTGGTGAAATACAAGCATTTTTGTTGACAGTTGCTGCTTTGGAGTAACTATCTTAAAGGTACTTTTAAGGGCTTCATTCCCCCTTCCCATGCCAACACAGATGCTCAAGTCAGCTTACAGACGTTTAATTCCTTCTTTCCTATGTGCTCAGAGCAACCCTGTGAGGTAGGTGATGCTAAAAGTGAGTGCCTGGCCTGAGGTCACCCAGGAAGCTTCATAGCCAAGAAGGGATTTAAACCAGGATCTTCCAGGTCTCGGTTCAGCTCTTTAACCAATACCATCCTGGCTGAAAGTTTCTATTTTCAATAGTTACAAAGAATCTGGTGGTTCATGACCCAAAACTGTTCATGTGAGTGCTTGAATGCATGGTTCTCCCTTATCTGTTGTATTGCTTAATTCTCTTTTTATTGTGGAGCCAAAGCTGTCATCTGACTGGGTGGAGGACTGTGCGAACTATGTCCTTTCACCCACGTGTACACCTACAGTCATTTCTGAGTAAAGCAAAGCCATAAGCAATCTTTATATTTGGTCCATTATGCACTTATGAGTGGCTGAGGTCTGAAATGTGCCTCTGTATGCCTATACTATATATCCCACTTCTTAGGATTCTGCTGTCACAAAGAACTGTAAAATGTGAGAAATGTGCTTGCTTTCTGACCTTAGCAGAACCTAGCTATACAGGATCCGATGTAAGGCTTATATGCATAGAAGCAGAGAGTTGCCATCTTGGCTTATAGCATTGTGTTGTCAAATGCAGACATAATTTTTATGTCATGGTTTGTAACACTAGATAACTTCTCTCTTGTCTATGCTTCCGTAAATACTTTCTGAAATGGATGCACTGATTTGCATATAAACATTTTCTCATTAGAATAGATGTGGAAAATGCAAATAAAGCTACAGTGTAAGCTCTAAAGCAGTGGTTCTCAGAGTGGGTGTTGGGACCCTTTGGGGGGGGGGTTGTGATTTCAGGGTGTCCCAAATAATTGGGTGCTGCCATCTTGAAATGGAGCACGCAGGATGCTGTTACTTTCCTGTGAGTAGCACTCATCGAATACAATAGGAGTAGGCTTAGAGGAGCTCTGGCATTACAATGATGTCATTTCAGGCCATGACATTTCTACCAGGTTGATGACATCACATCCAGGAGGTTTATGGAGAGATTGACATTCTCTGATGGGTATTCCAGGCTGACATGCTCAAGAACCACTGCTGTAGAATATCTTCATGTAGGTCAGTGGTTGGCCATTTCATCCAGGGACCCCCTTTCAGTCTTTTTTTGGAATCTGCAAGGATCCCCCTGTCAAACTTGTTATCTGCCATCAGGGACATAAGGCAAAAAAAGAGGACCTGTCCTGGAAAAAGATAGCATGGCCACTCTGCCCCTGAAGTCCCCATGCTCTCTCCCACCCCACAGGTCCTCTCTTACCCAATCCCCCAGACTCTCTCCCACCCCACCGCCCCCAACCTCCACATTCACTCTCAAACACACACACATGCACACACCTTTCATGCCATGTACTCATTCACACACCTGCAGCATACATACCCACCCCATGCACTCACTCACACATACGCATGCATACATACACACACATACAACCCATGCACTCACACATACACCACATGCTCCTGGGAGAAGGGGGGCTTATAAGGCACTTTTCAGGGCTCAGGCAGTGCCTATACCAAGAGGCCCTTACAGAACAACAGGGAGGTTGGCTTGGGAGCTCCTGGTGCTCTGTTCTGATGCACTCCCTCCCCTCCCCAAGCCTGTCTACCCCCTTCTTTCTGAGAGCAGGCCCTCCCTCAAAATGTAGGACACCCAAGAAAAGTGTAGAACGTAACAAAATAAAAGCTCGTGTATATTGCTTTCATATGCTTAATTTAAACACTGTATTACTGAATATTACATTTAAAATTAATACATTTACAATTCTCTTTCTCTCTCTGTGTGTGTGTGTGTGTATATATATATATATATAAAGAAATGAGTAGAAATGGTTAGGATTGTGCTCTTTCGCTATCACCAATGGAGTCACTGCTATCCATTGGCTCGATGGAAACTTTGTCTTTTTGTGCCACTTTAACATTCCCAAGCTGCTGATGGGGAGCAACACTCAAACATTGATAAGGCACACCTTCCACCCTGCCACACCTACAAACCCAGTTCAGGCTGCTCCCCCCGGACCCTCCATGAGTTCCCTGGCCATGGAAGCCTATTCCAAACTTTGCCCAGGACCCCACTGTAGCTCAAGCTAGTCCCCTCATCCCGCCTGTGAGTTCCCTTGCCATGGAAGCCTGTTCCAAACTCAAGACAGTGCTTTTTACGCAAATCAAAATTTCTGAGAAAATTTTGCTCTTTACCCAAAATGCTCTTCATTCAAGTCGCTGTAAGACACTGTGTCTGTTAACCAGAAGGCCAGGGTTCGAGACCCAGGTCCCCACAAGACAGGGTGAGTTCCTGTCCTTACCCCATCTCTGCGATGCAGCTGGACCCAATCGTATCGGCTCTGCTGTTCCGTTGGACTGTTTCAGTGGCGTGGAGAGGGGGATTGGGTAACTGCCTATCCTCCATATTAATCTACCCAGGCCTTTGTGCTTTGCATTCAGCATCGAGCACAAGACCATAGTCTTTTGAGACTGATGGATGTCAATACATTACTCAAAGTGAAAATCACTCACTGTATTGGAAGTATTGAAAAGTCACTGACTCACTAACTTACTCATCAACGCCCAACCAAAACTGCTGGGCCTAGAAGATTGAAATTTGGGTGGGTGTTCCTTCCTTGACGGAGGGATCCACTAAGAATTGGTTTTTTGAAATTCCAGCTGGAAGGGGGTGAAATTGGGGCACAATGCGTTTTCCTCCCTATACTTTGCACTGAAGAATCCTTGACTGAGGGATGCTCTGCCCCAACCCCTGAACCTAGAAGTGTGAAATTTGGGGAGGGTGTTCCTTCTGTGACTTCAACACCCACCAAGAAACAATATTGAGAAATTTAACCCTTAAGGGATTGAAAAGGGGTGCAACTTTTTTTCCTATATTTAACATGGAAGACTGACCAACATCCAGCCAATATGGTGCTCGGTACCTGGTTCCCTGGGGGGATGTTGTTTGGAGGGAGGGGTTGCACTGGGGAGGATACTGCACATGGGGGGGAACTGATGCACATGGGGGATTGTGCATCCGGGGGTTGTTGCGCATTGGATGAACCCGGGGGTTGTTGCGCCTGGGGGACTGATGCTCATGGGGTGGATGATGCTCGTGGTATGGTCATGGGATGGATGAACATGGGGGATGTTGCGCATGGGGGGTTGGTGCGCAGTGCGGGATGACATACGGGGGAATTTTATTCTCACAGCGCGGGTACATTTTCACTAGTTTATTATATATAATTTATTAACTCCAAGCAGGCTATAGGCTGCCTGCTCACAAGAAAAAGGAGAACAATGAAGATATTTTTCCCAGGATACATTGATAAAAAGAGGATGTGTCCTGGAGAAAGAAGACATCTGATTAAAAAAAACTGCCTTAAACACCTCCCCAAAGTGAACCCCAGAGGGATAGGGACAGGAAATTAGGCTTGGGTAGAGGGGAATTTTTTTAAAAAAAAATTCACATCACCTACAGAGCCAGTTTCTATCATTTTCAGTGTTGGGGGGTCTGCCATCTGGATCAATTCTACGTTCCAGGTGCCTGGGATCAGGACCATGCTGGAAGCCTTGAACCTCCTGGACTGACTTTCCACACCAGCCAAAGTATTTGCTTACTCATGAGTAAATGCGGCTGTGCAGTGAGGAGACAACTTCCTTCTGGGGTGATTTTGGGGGTTGTGTTCATTGGGCTGTAGGTGGCGCAAGTGGCTAAGACACTGTGCCTGTTAACCAGCAGGCCAGGGTTCGAGACCCGGGTCGGCCCCACAAGACAGGGTGAGCTCCTGTCCTTAGCCCAGCTCTGCGATGCCAGCTGGATTCAATCGTATTGGCTCTGCCTTTCCATTGGACTAATTCAGTGGCATGGAGAGGGGGGTTTGCTGCTTGGGTAACAGCCTCTCCTCCATAACAATCCAACCCAACAATTCAACATAACAATCCAACCCAGGCTTTCGTGCTTCGCATGCAGCGTATGCAGCGCCAAGCATGATACCATAGTCTTCCAAGAGTGACGTAGGCCTGCTGCTCATTGGATCAGGACCCTTCTGGTGTCCTTGGATTGCTCTCAGCCTGCCCTTTCCATTGGACTAGGGCACGTTTGCCTACTCGCAAGTAAACCTGTGAAATAAATTACTTTCATTTTCCCATGCATTTTCTATGCATATTTTAGTATTTTGGCCATCATAATTTTTGATACGAACAAGCTATTTCAAAACAGATTGTTGTGTTGGATTCAGCTCTTCAAGATGAATCTAGAGACATATGACACGGTGGGGTAGTGTGCAACATTGCAAAGTTTATTTTTGGGGGGTTTCCAGGACAAGATGGTAGACCCTCAGTCTTTGCGAACCCCCTGTGAATCCATGATCCTGCGAATCCATGGCCCCCACTTCGAAGCCCATTGATGTAGGTGAAACAAGAAACAGTATATAGCATAGGCCTCAGTCACTGGTTGAAGCTTGGTTTGTACACATGGCACTGATGGAACATTACTGACTATAGGAAGATCTTTTACCCTGAAGTATAGAACTTTTATAGAAATTTTACCCTGAAGCATAGAACTTATGTGCAAGTCTTTACAATAGCAATCTTTAAAAGGCTGACACTATGTAAAATCATATCTCAAAACTTCTTTGTCTCACAAGATTTTTTTTACTTTTTTAATACATAGAACTGGCTTATGAATGTGACTTGTGTTTTGCTACCGTGGGGAGAGGATTATATAGCATAAAGACAACCCTTATTCTGAACAATTTGCTGTCTAAATAAGACAATGTACAGTTGAGTAGTAGGCTGCCAACAGGGACAGGAAAACACAATTGTTAAAAATACATTGCTGTGAATTCAGCCTTGCTTAAAGATAGATGAATTATCTTTCATGGAGATTGGGGAAGGCTTTATTGGGGACGGCTGAATATGGACAGTTGATAGGCTGGTTTCAATCCTATGTTTGCTTTCCATTCTAGTTGTTTCATTTCTCCATGCAGCCTAAAACTTGATAGAAATGTAGTTTTGAATGCACAATACAAAAAAAATAAGCAGTTCTAACGAAGAAAAAGTATGAAGATAACAGAAGCCCATTGACTGTAATGTATCAATAAACTTGAGAAGAAAAGTTTCAGAAGAGATGAGAAAAGGTCATGAAGACATGAGATTACAAAGGGGGAGGACATTCCAGAACCTAGGAGCCAGCACTGACTGCATGCTCACTGAGCACAAGCAAATGTCAAAAAGCATAACAGAACCTCCCTCATCTTAATTGTATGGGATTGCATATAATCCTAACTGTATGAATCTTTATGCTTTCTTGGGAGTAAACCCTATTAATCTTGGTGGGACTTCTGAGTGTGCATAAACCACATCTGAGACTATAATAGAAAAAATGAGAAAAAAATCACAGTTTCATGATTTCTGGTTCTAAAGAATGAACTGTAGAGTTACTTTCCTTATGAAAATAGATTCTTGTGAACTATTATGAGCCATGTATATTTTATGGTTTAATTTACATATAGCATCAGTGCATGTAAAAGTTGCAAGTGATACAGAAGGATTAGTGTGGCTACATACTGCCCAACTGCATTTGTTCATAAGCATTTGCTTCAGATACACCTTAGCAAGTGGCTAAGACACTGTGCCTGTTAACCAGCAGGCCAGGGTTCGAGACCCAGGTCGGCCCCACAAGACATGTTGAGCTCCTGTCCTTAGCCCAGCTCTGTGACGTCAGCTGGATCCAATCGTATTGGCTCTGCCTTGCCATTGGACTAATTCAGTGGCATGGAGAGGGGGGATTTGCTGCTTGGGTAACAGCCTCTCCTCCATAGCAATCTAACCCAGGCTTTCGTGCTTCGCATGCAGCGTATGCAGCGCAGAGCACGATACCATAGTCTTCCAAGACTGACGGAGGCCTGCTAGTGTTTGAAGAGGACACAGCAGGAAGTGCAGGTGAGGACAAAACAACGTAATGCTTAGTGGTTATCCTATTCTTTGCTCTCAGGTTTTGGCTGAGAACATTTGGGAATCTGAATGGATAGGTTTCTGCTGTCATTACCAAGATAAGGAAGCCAATTTGGAAGCAGCCATCTCAGAAAGCAAGCATAGCATTGGGGAAGCACCAGTAGTTTGCCCAAATGAAAATCTTAGTTGGATGGCTAAGAAAAATGTAATCTTGGAATACATCTAGTCCAGTGGTTTTCAAAGTGGGAGTGGGATTCACCACCTTGGAATCTGGCACTGGGCTTTCCTGGGTATAAGTCTCATTGAACACAATGGAGTTTTCTTATGAGCGGACATGGAGGATCTCTGACATCACAGTGATGTCAAATGCCAATACATTTGACAGGGGGTCCCGGACTGAAATTCTTGAGTACCACTGATCAAATCTAACTTTCTGCCAAGTTCAGGCAACTACTATTGCATACTTGACAACTGGTCATCCAGCCTCTGCCTGAAATTGTCTAAATAGGGATAGCCTAAAGTTGCACAAGGCAGACTGTACTAGTACTGAACAGCTCTTACAGATAAAGAATTATTCCTCTTGTCTAGCTTAAATTTGCTTCCCTGTACTTCCTTGCAATCCATTAGTTCCTCAGGAGCAACCATGAGCACGTACTCTCTGTATATTATCCCTGTACAGTAGTTGTCTCTTCTTCAGGTGAAAAATACTAAGCTCCTTCAACCATTGCTCATAGTTAGAAACAGTCCAAAAATTATTTGCAAAATGACATTGCTATAACATGAAATTTGACTTATAAAAAACAACACAATATCCCACTGAATTAACAAAATAACACCATCATGTACCTATTAAATTGGCTGTGGAGCATCTGTGGATTGTCCTGAATGCTTCTGACTGTGTTTCTGAGCTCCTAACTCCACACACAGCTCTGTGGTTTTCTCAGTAGAATCTTTTGAGCCTGCTCAGAAGCTGTCAACAAAAATGCAAGCAATTTGCATAGTAAGGGATGATAAGATGTGCTCTTTGTGCTATGTTTAGTTGTTATGTTTATTCTGCACAAGTATAGCAGAATATTGAATCCAGCTCTGAGATCGGATATGGTGTTTCTGTGTTTTGATTTGAATCTTGCTCATTGAGATATAGCAGCAGCAATGTTGACTCATTTTTCCTTTTCTTTGAGCCAAAGACTCCACCAAAATGTCTCTTGTGTATACTCCTGTCCTATATATCCTTTGTCATTTTCTTATTTTAGTGATCTAAATCTTATTTAATTACTCTTATCGTTCCTTATAGATCTCATCAAACGGGCTCTCATCATGGGATCTCATCAAACATGTTATTCTTTCCTTCTGTCTGTTTTCATTCATTCTTATGTTTTTTGATACACTGTTTGCATTCCTAAATCTGTTGTTCCTCATTGACAGCTGCCCAGTCCCATGCCTTGAACAGTTCTAATGGCGTGTGTGCATTCTTGACTACTCCACTTGCTATTTTCAGATAGCCTTAATAAATTGTGTGTCAAAACCAATGCTCCACATGCATACAGCACAAGAATGGCAACTTCTAAAGAGTGGAAGAGCTGAATTTTGTGTTGAATTCCAGCTGTGGGCATAAGGCTATTTTTTATATACTGTTTCCCTGCCCAGCCATAACACTCAGGAGGAAACTGGTCCTTTCACAAGTTTTCTTGTTTATTCATCTGTTGGGTAAGGTGACTCAGTGGCATTTTTTAATCTCTCAGAATTATGTGGTTTATAGGAAAGGATATTTAGGCTGGTGGGCTGTGGGTGGTGCAGGTGGTTAAGACACTGTGTCTATTAAGCAGTAGGCCAGGGTTTGAGAACCAGGTCCCCACAAGACAGGGTGAGCTTCTGTCCTTAGCCCAGCCTGCGACGCAGCTGGAACCAATCGTATTGGCTTTGCTGTTCCAATGGACTATTTCAGAGGCGTGGAGAGGGGAGATTTGCTGCTTGGGTAACAGCCTGTCCTCCATATTAATCTACCCAGGCCTTCATGCTTCGCATGCACTATATCATAGTCTTTTAAGACTGATGGATGATAAGTTTTTAGGTTTACTTAGGCTGGTGACATCTTTGTATGACACATTTTGAATCATTGCCACTTCTGTGTTTGGGCACTGCGTCTATAGAATGAAGGGTGTTATGAGCCTTGGGAATTTGGGAAGTGCAGCTCTTATGGCTTATTTTTGACAGAAAATGTAGAAATCATTCAATCAGTTTGTAGGTGGGAAACTTCCATTTCCACCTAAGAACTCCAGATGTATTATTGTTTAGTTGACAAGAACTTGTCCTTGTGTCTGAAGTACTGGAAATCTTGTACCTAACTTCAGTTGTTGCATTAGTGAGAGATTTTGATTGGAACAGTTAATCCAATAAAATTTTAATGGTTCCACTATAGTTAAGGCTTTATACTGCTCATATTATGCTGACAGTATCAGATGTTGTTATCGGGATGATTCGTTGATGGGTGTGAAATCTAACTTAGAGGGGTCCACAAATTGTTAGGTAGTAGCAAACACTGCGTTTACCCTGGCAAGGACAGATATCAGTGGACAAAGGTGTCCTTAAAAACCTGTCTGCTGATAGTCATATTTGTTTTTGCAATGGACTCCACATGCTTTTGGAACCAGTGACTCTTCTTGTTGCTTTGTAATATTGTACTTACAAAATCTCAATAATATTTTGAACAAATGATACAGTCCAGCTCTTTCTTCCTCCCCTCATACATACCGGTAGTTCCACTTTCTGAAGTTTAATGCTAACCATAGTTTTCTATATCAGTTTAAATCCACATACTCTGGTTATCAATTTTCTTTCAAAACTAGAACATGCTTTGAAATGAGTTACCATTCTGAAACAGAGGATGCAAATCAACCATAGTTCATACATAGATTTGTATGGCATGCTTTGGTTAAACCTAGAACTACAAAGTGAATCTGTAAGTCTAGGAGAAGGAGGAAGAATGAGGACACAATCCTAACCAATTTAAATCAGTACAACCCGTCCATCTCCCTTTCTGTGATGATGTGGAGAGGCTACCACATGTCTGTGCGCTGGCCTATCCCACCCAAAAGTGGAACAGCATTGCACCACATTTGCAGCACCCCCCAGACAGCGCAGGACTTGTGCCAATCTAACTGGAGATCAGAATTGCAGCCTAAGAGCTCAGTCCTAACCAGTTTAGGCCAGCACAATTCATCCATCACCCTGATCTCATGGTGGTATGGGGAAGCCAGTGTATGTCTGTGCATTGGCCTAACTTCCCCCTCAAGAATGGCACAGAAGTGCATTATGACACTTTTGCAACACCCCAGGCCAGCTCAGGACTCGTGCCTACCTGTGCTCGCTTAACTATGCCAATAAGAATGAAGCTTATTTGCTGCATTTCTTTCAGGAATTTTTAATTAATTTATCCCGTGACATTTTCTCACAGCCTAACTGGACTTCCAAGATAAAATTTGTTCATGTCTATTCTTGACACATTATAACATTTTTGCTACAGAGAAAATCATGTATTCACTGCTGTGTTGCATATTGTGTTTTTTTGTAACTCCCAGGTCCTGTGCAAAGCCCACTAATGAATTCAACATGCATGGCAGATGGACAGGGGCTTAATTCATTGGTCCCAGGCTTGTATTCTCAGCAGATGCCAACAAAGCATCCGTTGCATGCACCCTCTGGACTGTACAACTATGGCGGGTCTCAAAGTGCTTCACCTTCCAGCAATTATCAGGGACCTGGGCAGACACTTAATAGACCACCTACTGGATCTATTTCTCTGGCTACAGCACAAGTGGGTCCTGCTACTCATACGCTCCCACCATTGCAAAACTTAGCTTCTATATCAACCTCTTCTGGATCTAATCTCCCAGAAAATTCAAACTGGCAGTATGGGCAGACACCATTGAATCAGCCAATAATGGGCTCTCAAGCCAACCATTTTGCTCACTCGTCAGCAACAGCAGCAACGCAGCCATTGTCATCAGGGAATGCAAGTCTGCCAACAAACTATCATTATGTTTCTTCTCCTGGAGGTCCTCCAGTTCAAAACAGCTACACAAAGCCAGGTAATAAAATAATCTTGTAAGTTTTCCAATATATTTCTGTATCTCTGGGTGGCCAAGAATTATTCCTTCCATGCATTTATGACTCCTACCTTTATAATACCTAATTATTTAGGAATAACGAGATGTGAAAATGTAATGAAGAAAGATCCTTTGATAATTGTTATATATGTTATCAAACTACGTAGATGCTGAGCCTACTACTGGAAGGCCTCAGACAATCTACTTAACACAAGCAGAAATCACTTTCAGTCTGTGTTGGCAACTTCCAGAAGGTTATCTGAGGCCCATCAGCCACTGATTTAATTATCAGTGGCATTTTTCTATCAATTTAGGGGGCATGGGGAGTACTGGAATGGCTCTCCTTCCTATACCAAGGACCCCTGTAACCTGATTTAAAACCATTTTTTCTCAAAAGTAACATTCTTTCAAAGATTTATTGGACCTATCTCATGTAGGGTCTTCATTGCTGTAGCATTTTGAGCGTCTAGAGCAGTGGTTCTCACACTTCTAGGGAATTATTGCATTGTGGGTGACTATAAGCACAAGCTATCCTTTTCTGTTCCACTTGGGTCTTCTGTTAAATCCCAACGCTTGACTATTCCAAGGCCAATGTAATCTTGTTTATTGGGAGGTACTTTGCCAACTTTTAATCCCATACGTATGTTTATATATAAAGACTCAAATTGCAAGTATTCATGTCTTAGTGATTTATAATATGAAAATCTAAATCCTAAACACCAGGTGATAAGAAGGTTTTGAGTATTTATATTAAAGATAGTGAACAGAAGACAATAGGTGAAATCCAGAGTAACTACGGGGAGTCCTTGCTCTGGAGTAAGAACAAGTTACTGTGGATTGCAATATGAATTTCCCATAGGTTTTCACGAGGTGGTGCGGTAACTACGGGTCCACGCAGTGTCTCTTATGTGCTCCCGTAGTTACTCTGGATTGTGCCCAATGTGTATTAAATTGGAGTAAGACCCCCTGTAATCACTTTTGAGCATTTTTATTCAACATTTGTATCAAAAATATTCTTCAAATGTTATGGTGGATTAAATTCTGGTTGGTTTTCTTTTTGGCAGGCTCTGCTCCTCTTCCAGTTAATCAATTAACATATCCACCAGTTAGACCTCCTTTAGGACCTCCTCCCATTGCAAGTCCAGTCTTTACACGACTAACAGCTCCACCAGCAAGCATTGCATCCCAACCGATACAGAATTCAGCAGCTAAAAAAGAAGGTAAGCAATTAATTGGTATATCAAGGAAAAATATCTTAGAAAAGATAGAAGTAAAAACTTGTGTAGAACTGGAGTGATAAAACATTTCATTATTTGACATTAATGTACATGCACCCTGTAGATTGCATTCTAGCCTCTGCTGAAGAGTCTATATTCTTCTGTCCTTATGAACACCATCCAGCAATTTATTGTATCTTCATTCTCTGACAGGTGTTTCCCAATAACAATTCGTTATGTGAAATTTAAAATCTCCCAGCCAGCAGAATCAAAATAGCCCCTTGGTTCACTGAGGCACCTACGCTGGGGGTTAGACAGAAGATTCTTGCTAGTGCACCTGGGCCTGTCAGTGGCTTTCAACACCACGGAAAATTGTGTCCTTCTGGGAAGGTTGGCCAAGTTGGGGATTGGGGGCACATTTTTACAATCCTTCTTGGTCAACAGATCCCAGTTGGTCATATGGGGGGAGACTCCTGTTCAGCATCCTGACCTGGGCTTTGGGGTACTGTAGGGTTCTATACTTTTATTAAATACTATTATTATTTATTGGATATTACCTGGATTTAGGTACTACTCACTTTGTGCAGAAAGCAGTTCTGTTTTTAAAAGTTAAGTTTTGCTTTCCTTTTGGATCAATTCAGTGAGCATTGCTTGTATTAAAAAAAAACCCCATGGGTATGCTTTATACATGTCTATCTAAAATGCTAAGGCATTTATGTCTTGACCTCATTTTTATCAGTTGAAGGTCCATTGGCAATAACTCTTAGGCCTATATCCTAAAGTGAAATTAAGCCGCTTGCTCCAGAGCAGTTAAGATGACTTTCCATAACATAACACTAGAGCGTGATGTAACTGCGTGGACCCATAACTGCTCTGGATTTAGCCCTTAATCTTACCCTTATTGTTCCAAAATAACTGTCCATCTGATTAAAATAACTGCTTTTTAAATACATGAAGCTTGATTAATCAGAGGTACCTGAAGGGGAAAAAAGCCATCTTTGCTTTCAAAATAGGTCAAAGTAATGAGATCTTGGCTGCAGGTGTATTCAGTTGCTTAAGTAGCTTTACTTTTCATAAGTAGCTATCCCTTGACATTAAACCTGATGAGTGCTGCTTAAAAGTGCCAAAAACCTTATGCTTTGGATTTGCAGGATTATTAATAGCTTATAGCAGGTACTTCTGTTTACTTCTGGGACAGAGGCCAAACAGCAGATACAAATTCACCAAGCCTGTTTTTCAATATAAACATGTCTGCCGGGGGAAACAGGTTATAAAAGTGTTTGTCAAGGGTGGCTTTTCTTCCCAAATAATTTCTCTTTTATTTAAAGATGCTACAGAAGGCTATATTGGGAATCTTCTTCTTCTCTATATATAAAAGAGAAAAGTCACTCACTGACTGACTGACTCACTCACTGACTCATCACTGCCCTGCCAAAACCGCTGGGCCTAGAAATGTGAAATTTGGGGTGGGTGTTCCTTCCATGACCAAGGGGTGCACTAAGAACCGGTTTTCGGAAATTCCAACCGGAAGGGGGTAAAAGGGGGCGCAACGGGTTTTCCTCCCTATACTTTGCATTGGAGAATTGATGACTCATCAACATTCCGCCACAACTGCTGGGCCTAGAAGCATGGAATTCTGGGAGGGATCCTTCTGTCACCTGAACTCCCACCAAGAACCCACCTGGAGAAATTTAACCCTTGAGGAGCTGAAAAGGGGTCAACGTGTTTTTGTCCTATACTTAACGTGGGAGACTGACCAACATCCAGCTAATTTGGTGCTCTCTGCCTGGTGCACTGGGGGGATGTTGTTCAGAGGAAAAGGTTGCATGGCGTGGATGCTGCACATGGGGGGAAGTTGCGCATGAGGGGAAGTTGCGCATGGGGGGTTGATGCGCATGGGGGGTTGATGCGCATGGGGGGTTAATGCGCATGGGGGTTAATGCGCATGGGGGGTTGATGCGCATGGAGGGAAGTTGCACATGGGGGGTTGATGCACACGGGGGGGTTGATGCGCATGGGGGAAGTTGCGTATGAGGGGTTGATGTGCATGGGAGAAGTTGCACATGGGGGGTTGATGCACATGTGGGGAAGTTGCGCATGGGGGTTGATGTATATGGGGGGATGTCATACGGGAGAATTTTACTGCTGTAACATGGGTACGCTTTTTGCTAGTTATGAATAAAACTCATATATTTGAGTTTGTAGAATTATCATTTAAGGTAATTGAAGAATTCTTTCCAGGCTGAGAATATTGCTCCATAATGAAGATTATTTTGGTGATGTTGCTTCCCGTTCTGGGCTAAATATCAGAATACGGGGCTAAAACTGCCTGTATTCTAAAAAATTGCCTACCAAGGGCAAAATCCATAGCAGTTACGGGTCTACACATTTACGTCACCTAGTGTTATGGAAAGTCATCTTAACTGCTCTGGAGCAAGAGGCTTAATTTCATTTTAGGATATAGACCTATGACTAATTTGACAAAAAGTAAGCACTACACTCAGTTGCTGGATTCAAGTCTTTTAACATATTGCTTCCTTAGCAGATGATGCTACATCCATTGCCAGTGATGGGTCAATGATCCAGAATAATTATGATACAATAGAAGGAGGTGGCTTCCTGGGTAAGAAGTTACATTTAAGTTTAATCTCACTGATGTTTTATAGCAGTGGCTTCTGTAAAATATTATTTCTTTGCTTAAAAATAATATGGAAAGTTAACAAGATACATGTATAATAACATTTCAAACACCTTGACCCTAAGAACATGTCCTTGCAGTGCCAATTTGACTGATGACCTTTGGGTTTTAAAAAAAACGATACATAAGATATCTCGCATTTCATGCACTGCTGCAACAGCCTTATTTTCTAAAACATTACAGATATGCGTATACATTACAGACATACAGATTGCATATAAAATGAAATGCATTGCATATATAATGAAATGAAATACATGCATAAAGCTATATACCTTATTGATCTTTTGATAAAACATTTCATTTTATCAAAATGATAAATACTTTTGATAGATTCTAAATGATATCTTAGTAAGATAGTAATGAAATTGTTGCTGTATAATATTAACAAAGTGCTGTAAAGCAGATATCGAGAAGTAGTCACTGAAACTGTGTTTAACATCAATTTCAACAATGTGTACAGTGTTTTGTTTAGCCAAAGGGATTTGGTTAGCTAAATTTTAAGAGTTTAGGCCTACGCATATTAACATGTTAGTGTTACTATTTTCTGTGGGACGACTCCCAGGTGACCGTGTATAGAATTGTAATCTAAGCATGTGTACTTGGAAAGAAGTTCTGAAATCAGTGAAGTAAATGTCTTTTAGGAATTGATTGCAAGTCTTAATATTGCTTCCTTTTTAATGAATGTATTCTTTTTTAGCAAACATGCAATCCCCTTCTCCGCAGAACCTCAAAATGAACAGACATGTTGGAAGTTCTTATCCCAGCTTGCCACCAGGCTACCAAAATACATCTTCTCCTGGAGCACCAAGAATGCAATGTCCAGGATTGGCATATCAGGGTGGACCACAGCAGTTCTCTCCGGTAAACTACCATGCTCTATTTTAGAAAATGCTAGAATATTAGATTGGATTTCATGTTGAAGTGATCTGGAAATAATATATGCTAAACATATGAAATTCCTTGACTGAGGGGTGCACTACTAACCAGTTTTCAGAAATTCCAACCGGAAGGGGATGAAAAGGGGCACAACATATTTTCCTCCCTATATTTTGCATTGAAGAATTGGTGACCGAGGGAATCTCTACCCCAACCCTTGGACTTAGAAGTATGAAATTTGGGGAGGGTGTTCCTTCTGTGATATCAACACCTACCAAGAACCGATGTGGAGAAATGTAACCCTTAAGTTGCTGAAAAGGGTGCAACGTGTTTTTGTCCTATTCTTAGCATGGAAGACTGACCAACATCCAGCCAATTTGGTGCTCAGTGCCTGGTGCACGGGGGGGGGGGGATGTTGTTCAGAGGAAGAGATTACACTGGGGAGGATGCTGCACGAGGGGGGGGGCTGGTGCGCAAGGGGGGATGATGCGCATGGGGGGATATAGCAATTGAGGGTTGATGCTCATGGAGGACTGATGCGCATGGGGGTTGATGCACATGCGTATGGGGGTTGTTGCTCATGGGGAGATGATGCACATAGGGGATTGATGCACACAGGGGGTTGTTGCGCATGGGGGACTGATGCCCAAGGGGGATGTTGCGCCGTGGGGTGATGGTGTATGGGGGAATTTTACTCCCGCAACAGGGGTACACTTTTCACTAATTAAAAAATAAAGTAAAAGTTCACAAGAAAGCTTTATTAATTCATTTCTTAAATTTTGGTCTTCACAACCTTTTTGTAAACACTATCATAATAAGGGCACAGTAAACAACATACGAGCAAAATGATTAATCAGATCCTTCTTTAAGGTACCTGGCATTTTAAGCCCAGGTAACAAAGGGTCAAGTAGTAAAAATGTTTATAATTTGGTTCCTAAGAAGTGTAAACTATTTCAGCATGAGAAAATGTAGTAAACTTAGAAGTAAGGTGTAGAATGTCAACATGCAAACAGTGATAGGAAATTCTCATAGGGTATAATCATAGTTGTGTGGTCATAGTGTTAGGAAAGGGCTTAGCAGAGGCATTTTGGAGATCCTTAAAAGGGGGCAATGCATCTACTTTCCTACACCCTCCCCAAATAGTAGTTTTATAGTAGTTGATATGAAATGAAAATTAGATTGTGGAAAGGATTTTTGCTTTAGATGTGGATAACAAATTCTTGTGAAGCAGCAGAGAATTTAAAACTGCTTGGATGAGTGAAAAGCTGAGGGTATTTGCCAAGATTGTGAAATGAGAACAACTAATTGCTGAGTCAGAATGACTGCTAACCTCTTTGCAGTATGAAGCCAGTGAGTATGATGGTTAGAGTAGGTTTTGGTTGTGAAATAGAATAGTAAGTTCAAATGGCTTCTCCAATGTGAAAAATTTTGTGTTACAAAGCCTGAAAAGTGGCCTTGGGCAAGTATAGGCTTTGGGCAAGTATAGTAGCTGTCTCCAGCTCCTTCTGTGAAGCAAATGTTGGCAGCATATGCTGGAACTCTTGGGACTGTGCAGGGGAAAATTTGAGCATCCTCTGGCTTCAGCCCTGTTCCATACTTGGAAACTGCCATAGCCTTTGGGCATCTTAATCACAGAGTTTGTCTCTGTCTCATAAACATACGAAAACTTTAAATATTATTAATCAATATGGTGCGCATGGTGGGTTTAACATATGTGTAATTGAAGTAAACAAAGCAGCAAGGATTTTCTTGATGAAACGGCAGACACTGTGATAAAAGTTAGGCAAATGTTGTCAAGTTGAACAACTGAAAATGATCTTTGGAGGCATTTGAATCATTGTACAGAGCTCCACTGGAATGGTGTGTGTGTGTGTTTGGAATATAAATTTCTAGCCCAGTTTTTACTAAGGGAGGTGGTGAATTGTGGTTCTAGGTGAGAAGAAAAGTCAGTGCCTAAACCTTTTAGGCTTTCTATAGTTCTCCACTTCACGACTCTGCTTGTTCTACTCTTGATAGCTTTTCCCTAGCACTGTTGTAGCATTAAGCAGAATCTGCTATTATGATGTAACACTATCAATGATAGTACCAACTTGTTTAATTATCCAGTAAGATTTAAGAGAAATTTGACATAATGATATGGGAGCAAGGGATATTTAAATTTTGTGACCTTGCTAAATATTTTGTCTTGAGTAATGCAGATAGTTTGCCTGGAGTAAAAGTAAAGCTTATCCACCAGGCTATGACAGGAGATAAATTTGATCTCATTAATGGTTTATTAACCTGTGTAATATTTATGCAGCTAATAAATGCAAAAGCTACTCCTTGTCTTTAGGTTTTGAGTGTATCATGCAAACTAACTTCTGCAATTTTATTTTATACTAGCCTGCCTTGGGGACAAGTCCCTTAGCTGCATCTATGGGTGGACTAAGTCTTCAGCCAGAAGGATTAAGACCTATCAACCTTCTTCAAGACAGAAATATTCTTCCCACAGTCCCCTTGCAGGCGCCTGTTCCAAATTTACAGGAAGATATCCAGAAGCTCAACTGTAGTGCAGAGTAAGGTTAACATAAGTTTTATGTATTTTTCCTTCTATAGTGTTCTCACAGTTTCACTGATAACAGGGTTTCTCTATGTTCAGATATCTTTTGTATTATACATGTGCTTCTATTATATATTAAGAATTCATATATTTTTTAAAAAGTCTTAACTTCACATACTCTGTGGCTGTTATGTTCTTATGTTAATCCTAGTTTTTTGGTGGGGATCTTTTCTTGGAAACCCCACAGACGCAACTTTTGCATTTAATGAAGTCTGTAACAGCCCCACCTCAGCCCCCCAGAGGCAACCAAAGCCTTGCTCTTGTCACCACCAGAGTGCGTTCTGAAGCCTGCAGGGGCAGTGTGCCCACTGCCTTGGCATTCTTCAGAATATCCTTTTTGGTGAGAAAAATATTCTTCCAGTTTCCTAAGGGAAACTGGAAATTAGATTTTTCACAACACAAGGCATTCAGAAGCCTGGGCAAGGCTTTCAGGGGCTCCGCAGGCTCAGGTGGGGCCAGGGCTGATTCAGTGGATCCAGGGGACCTGTGTTGAGCCAGATTTGTGGATGAATAATCCACAGATATGGAGGCCCCATCTGTAATTTGGATTATACAAATGTTGGTTCATTTAACAAACTGTATAAGTTGTGTTTCACTTCTCTATGCTCCATGCTAATGCTGCTGCTACTGTGATTGTTGTTGGTATGAATTTATCAGAGGAAGTAATGTTTTGTGTTGTCTTCAGTTTCATTCTTTACTTGTCTAAACGAGTGACGCCTGGCTTTCACAAACCTTGGGAGGACAAAATGGACCTTAAAATGGTTAACAAAAGGCAATTATGAGTAGCTACACAAGTGAAACTCATTTAGGCATGGGCAGACCAAAATAAAAGCAAGCAAAATTGCATATTTTTTAAGCCTTTGAGGGCCAGGAAACAATTTATAGACCATATGAAAGGAAAAATTCCCAGTCCTGGAGAATCATAGCAGATGTAGAATATGCTCTCCTCAGTTGGCTCAATTGAGGACTGCCATATTTGACATTTGGAAGTTTTTCTAAACAAACAAATTCACAGGAAGGATTCTCCACATTACAGCTATACATTTCAGAGACTGTCTTCTACTCTAGTCTTAGTTAAAGTCAACTTTAGCTATCAAGAAGTCTGATAGCTTGGTTACTGACTGTTGCAATCCAGAAGGTGAGTTATTCTGGAATTACATCATCATCATTATTATTTACGGGATTTCTATCTAGCCTTTTCTCGGCGAGGCCAACTCAAGGTGACAATCATAGCATCATATATGCTCATCATTGCAGAAGCTGAATGGTATAGACTATTCAGCAAGTGTAATTTGTAATTGATTGTTAGACTAGGCTGGGTGGGAGAGGATATTAATGCTTTCCTTGAGTTTAGTCATATAGACTATGTGACTTGAGCCCTGTGATTCATGAGAATCTACATGAGACCTATGATTTTTTTACCAGCAGACTTTATAGGAAACACAGGTCATAATCTTTTGTAGCAACCTAATTCTG
Source organism: Cryptoblepharus egeriae (assembly GCA_030015325.1). NCBI lineage: Eukaryota > Metazoa > Chordata > Lepidosauria > Squamata > Scincidae > Cryptoblepharus > Cryptoblepharus egeriae. The sequence goes on along the minus strand of JAREYC010000002.1, from coordinate 69,213,868 downwards.
AAGTTAACACCAAGTATGTAACTTGGGATACTGTAAATCGTATTGAGATTTTGTGATTATTGTTTTCATGCACTTAGTCAAAATATTAAAATCAGTTTGTTCTCTGATTGAAATGCCATACCAATGTGGCTTCCTCCGGATAAAAATTGGGATAGAAGTCTATGAACAAAATAAGAAAACTATGCAGGTTCAGTACCTGTAATTCATGACTTTTATGTTTTATTCCTTTTGTAGGTTGTTTCGAAGTACTTTGACAAACATTCCTCAAACTCAGGCCTTATTGAACAAAGCCAAACTTCCTTTGGGGCTCCTAATTCATCCTTTCAAAGACTTATCGGTATGATTCATTTTGTCTGAATACAGGGATGTTGTCTTTCAAAAATAAGTCAGCACCTCAGCGTATGAAATGTTTCAGTTAGTGTGCCACAGATGGTCTTCATGTGTGCCATGGGAATTTGGGGAGAGACATTTATTAATAGGAAAACCTGGGGATTTGAACAGCATGGTATGCCTTGTCAGTGGTAAAAACAACTGATGATGTGCCATGAGATGAAAAAGATTGAAAATCACTGGGTTTGCAGTTTCCTAGAAAAATTAATGTTTCCCATAAAATGAAATTTAATTTCTCTAATGGAAGCCTTAATGGAAGCCTTCAGATTCTAAACCCCCTATTTACATCTTTGTAAATGTAGATGTAGCTTCTCAAGCTATAAAGAAGCCTGACGTGCTTGTGTGTATGCTGTTGAATTTTTTTGACGTGTATTTTACCTGCTTATCTTTGAAGTGCATTTATTTTCAAAACCTGCCTTTTCCCATTTTTAAACTGCTTTGAGCATTGTTGTTTGCAAATAGGCAGAAGGTCTCTAGGCTGGGGATTAACTACTTGATTCTATTGGGAAATACTGAGGCAAGCATTAATGTAGATACCTACTGTTACCTGCTTTCATATATTGATTCCTTTCTTACATAAATGTCTTTTTAAGTGTGATGTGATATAGATTATCTAGGCTCCCTTTACGTAGTGGATAAAAATATCCTGCCAAGTTACTTAACCCTCACATCAAATTGGCATATCCATGTTTTTACGTTCTGCAGACTATCTGAAGTTATGGGATCCCATAGATAACCCTCCCCCAGTATTAGCTATTATTTATGGAAATGAGAAGCCGACATACTAACATCTTATTGGTTCCTTGCTGTATTATAACACATTTTTGACTCCCTGAACAATTAGTCTCATTGAACTCACGAAAATCCTCTTTTTATTACAGAAGACAGTTTTCCTTTTCTGGAAGTTTGTTCATTATTATAGTCTATCAAACACTGTAAATAAATTTCCAGAAAAAGAAAACAGAGGAAAAAGTAAAAGAGGATTTTTGTTATTAGACACTTCAATATGGTTTGTTTCATTGCATTTTGTATTAAATTGTGCATCAAATGATATTTCATTATTCAAAAATTCCAAGATTTCCCAATTTTGGCCAGTGGTAGTGTCATTATGTCCTGGGTGCATCACCCAGTATGGCCACTGCCACTATGTGAAAGCTGCTCAGTTACATGGAACTGTTGCTTTTAGATAACTGTCTCATATTTATCCTGCTCTTATGGTAGGCATTCATATTCCCCAAGGAGTATTCTCAACATGACTTCCTCTTTTCCAGCAATTGCCTGTGGTAACTTCCAGTACAATTGTGAGATGTCGTAGCTGTAGGACGTATATCAATCCTTTTGTTAGTTTTCTTGACCAGAGGAGATGGAAATGCAACTTATGTTACAGAGTGAATGATGGTGAGTGTTTATAAAAAGAGCATAAACCTACTAAAAGCTCCTGTGGATTGGTATTTATATGTTCACAAGCTATTAATGACTACTTGATTTCCATGGGAAATAAGTTGTGGCTTTAAGTTGCTAGTTGTTTCAAGGTTCTCGTTTTAGAAAATAAAATAAATTCTATAGAGACAAATGTTGTCTGACAACTTGGGTTTCCTTGGTAATTGTAGATAGTAGTAGGCATAGGTAATAGGTAAGTTAGGTAATAGGTAAGTTAGTAAGTTAATAGTAGGTAACTGTTACCTGAAATACTATATTCCCTAGAGAATTTGTATCTTATAGTAAAGTACTGTATAATTTTTTTTGCAGTTCCTGAAGAGTTCATGTATAATCCTGTGACAAGAGTTTATGGTGAACCTCATAAAAGACCTGAAGTCCAAAATGCTACAATTGAGTTTATGGCTCCTTCTGAATATATGGTAATATTCCCTCCCAAAAATAGGATTGCAATTGCATACACTCTAATATAGGAGTAACAGCCCAATCCTAACATTGGCTGACTTGCAGCCACACTAAGGTGGGCTCTGCTGTATGTTATAGGATGACTGGGAACCATGGCGCATCAGAGCCAGTTAAAAATATTTTACTGTTTACTCTGCTGTTCTGTGCTTCTCAATAGGTCTACCTTAATCTAGCTGCACAAGTCTGAGTGAACCAAAGGGCCTGTCAGCTCAAAGAAGAGAGAATATGATTATCAGCTCCCTATATTTGTACCCTGTGTGCTTTGACATTCCCAGGGTGGCTGTTCCATGTCCCTATCTGCCCCCTTCATTCCCACAGCTCACCCCTGTTGCCATCTTAGTATCACCAGTGAAGGCTGGGTGCTCCAGTCATACCCGCCAGAGCCAGTTACTCTGCAGCCCTGTTTTGGGTATACCAGTAGCCCTCACCTTCCATCAGCAGAATATGAGTTCTGTCAGTGAACAGTCTGCATGTCTGACTGTTTCTAACTTATTTCTGAGTAGATAATTATGTTATAAAACATTGTTTTTCGTATCCCAGTAGAGCAGTTGATTTCATTCAACTGGAACTCATCACTTGGTCTTTCCTTGTATTTTTGTTAGGGCCCATCCTCAGGCTTATAAACTAGCCTTTTTTGTATTTTGTTTATATAAATATGTCATCTTGTTTATATAATTGCTCTGAAGATATTAGTAACTACTTGTCCCATCAATTGAACATAAGGTCAAGGCCTTGCACACTTTTGATGAGTTTTCTGATTTTCCCCCCAAAAAGAGGTTTTCCAAGTTCCAGTTTTCCCAATTACTGTTCTAAGAAAGTTGTATCTAATTTGACCTAACTTAGCTTTGATCAATCATACTCTGTTTCCAAAGGGGAAAAAACTACTGTTTGCAATTGGAGTTAACAGTTTTAAAAACATTTTTGTTGTTAAAATTTTTCAAAAATTTTAAAGATGCAAATAATGTGATGCAAAATAAATGTGATGCATCACATCAAATAATGTGATGCAAACTAAACTAAACTATTTTTAGTAAAGACCCTTAATATGCAGCACAGGAACAGTATCTGACAAATCTTCTAAACGGAAACTTAAATGAAGTTGGCTACTTCTTTTTTTACAGTTGCGTCCACCTCAGCCCCCAGTTTACCTCTTTGTGTTTGATGTGTCTCATAATGCAATAGAAACAGGATACTTGAACACCGTATGCAAGACATTGTTGGACAATCTAGACTTGTAAGTCCTGTGGAACTTTTCAAGCTATCCCTCTTATAATGTTAATGTATTTTGATGTGCTTGTAAAATGTAGTAAGACTCAAGATTCATTAAGATTCAGGCTATACAGTTAACGGTGAATAGCCTTGAGATATCTGGCCCACCCATGAGATCACACTGGCGTGAAGTGCTCCACCCTCTCTTTTTGTCACTTACTACAAAGGTGACAAATTTTCTGCTTTCAAAATATTCCTTCTGATGACTCAAGGTACAGTCTGTGCATAGTTGAGAAATGAGGGCCTCTGGGAAATCTCTTCCCCAAGGACTACTCTCTCAATGGTGATGCTGCTTCCTGGACTGTTCACTCTGCAGCTTCAGCTAAGGAGGTGTTTGGAACTGTGAATGCTTAAGCAAGAGGCACTCTTTCAAGTGGGTGTTCCTCTTTTATTTAGCAGGGGGAGAGTAACTGGCCCTACACACCCCAGCAATGTCTGTTCAAGTGGCTTCTGCTGGTGTTCTTTTTTTGCATTTTAGATTGTGAGCCCTTTTGGGACAGGGACCCATTAACTATTAATTAGCTATTATTATTTTTCCATTTTCTTTGTAAACCACTTTGTGAACTTGTTAGTTGAAAAGCGGTATATAAATACTGTAGATAGATAGATAGATTAACATTAGATGGAGCTGCCTAAATTCTCTCCTTGACAATTGGTCTATTTATGAGACAAGGAATAATGACTTGGATTGGCTTGCATCTGAAAGACTGATGTATACATAGAAACTTTCACTTGTGCACGTTGTGCTCCTTGCTCTTTACTGATTGCCTTCACTAACTGTTGATCTCTGCACAGCATAGTGTGCTGTTTTGTGAAGGACTGTGGATCCTCAGGAATGATGTGTAGCTCTCTTTCGGGGTGGGAAACGTATCCAGTGGGCTGCACAGCTACAGAGAATTCATGAAAATTGAATTGTGGAACAGTATCTGACACAGTATCTGAACAGTATCTGGGTTGTGGGAGCAGAAATTCTTTCTACTCCTGCACCTGCACCTTTGGGTCCAAATATTTGTACTGTTCTGTTGCATAAGAATCAAATGTAATGTGGACAGTAATATAAAATGTAATAGTTTATAGGAACGTATTGTTTCTATAAAATGTAATAGTTTATAGGAACTATTTTGTATTCAGATGTGTCTCACATATTTGTGACTTAGGGTGAAATCCAGAGTAACTGCAGGGAGTCCTTGCTCCAGAGTAAGAACAAGTTACTCTGGATTGCACTATGAATTTCCCACAAGTTTTCACTAGGTGGTGCAGTAACTATGGGTGCACGTAATCTCTCTTATGTGCTCCCGTAGTTATTCTGGATTGTGCCCTCTGAGCACAATCCTAGCCATGTCCACTCAAAAGTAACCCCCATTGTGTTCAGTGGGTCTTACTCCCAGGAAAGTGTCTTTAGGATTGCAGCCTTAGTTCTTATCTTTGTTCTTAGTATTTTTCTTATAAAATGGAATATGATGTGGCTGTCTATTGTTACAGCAAATTGCAACCTGAGGTTCTACTGTGCTGCCTCAAGGAATTAAATGATGAACAGATCTGAATATTTGATGGCTACATGCAGAAAAATTGTAGCACTTCTGCAATAGAGAGAAAATATCTGTTTGACATAAATATGCACTTACAGCTTGATTTAAAGATGATGTTAAATGTCTGTATTTGATTTTCAGGATCCCAGGAAACACCAGAACAAAAGTTGGCTTTATAACATTTGACAGCACAATCCACTTCTATAGTCTTCAGGAAGGTCTATCGCAGCCTCAGATGTTAATTGTTTCAGATATTGAAGGTATGTAGAAATAATATTGCAATGTTATTTAATATAATACTGAATTAATTTTCAATATCTGTGGTATTAATGTTCCAGCCTAGAACTAAGTTGATGCAAGACATATTTCACATGTGTTTTTCAGTGACCAAACTTCACTGTTTATAAAAGAAGAAATACCTATGTTTATTAAATATATTTATCTTGAGAGCTGTGCCACACAATATTATTCCATGAAAGTATAATTTATGTGTAGAAAACAAATTTTCTGGAATGTGTTTTACAATAAGTACAGATGACATCGGTCTCCTCCAGATCACATCTTAGACTGATAATTTTTGCTTGAATATATTTAACATACATACATATATTAGGCATTTACTTGTTATACATGCAATCTCTAACTTTGAATGCACAAACCTTTGCTAGTTTGTGGCCAAAACTGTACAGATTTTCATGTTTATGGACAAAACTGTATGGTTTTCTCTCACAGTTCAGGCAATTGTTCAGAGCAGCATTTCATAAAGCGTGAGGGACTGTTCCAGGAAGAATCTAACAACCTTTTCTTCTCCATTCACATTCTTCTTTATGTGTCTTAGGGGGGGATGAGGGGGCTATCAGCCCCAGGTGCTATGAGGCAGGGGTTTGCCAAGAGGCAGGGGGTGCCAAAATCATGCCCACACCCGGCTGCTTCCTGTTGCCAGCTGTGTTGGCAATGGAGGGTGTGCCTGAGGGCCCTCCTGGAGCCTGCCCACTTCCTTAGCACGGGCTGGAGAAGCAGCGGGGCGATTTGGGGGTTGGGGGAGGTGTCTCCCCCACCAATATAATCACGCACTTCAGAGTGCTCAACAGCTGCCCTAAAAGGGATGGATTTTTGAGGGCGGCATTCCTTTCCCTCCAAGGCGGGGCTGGGGTTGAGCAGGATTCCCCAGCCTGTAACCCCATTAGGACTGCCTCATTGGCAGCCCAGCTGGCTCTGTGGAGTGTGGATCAGGCTCCTCCAACTTGGGGCTGTGTTGAAATGAGGGCGGGGCAGAGCTTGGAGGGATTCCCCATAGCCTGCCCTGCAAGGAGGAGGAGGCAACAGCAGCCTCCATGCAGGGAAAGGAGTGCAGCCCTTGGTATCACCAAGCCTAGTGACACCTCTTCTTCTTTAATGAATACAGAAGCTCACCAGCTTATGAACAGTTTACTTGTATGTCAATGTATACAACTTTCAGCCTCGACTTTCAATTTCCAGCTGATGTCCTGAATATGTCCTGAAGTATTCTTAGGGGCCCAGAAGAGAAACAGTTTAGAGTGAAACTGACAGCTATAGCAACAGGAACTGAGCATTGCTTAAGGGATACAGTATGCATTGCTTAATGATGAGGATAAATTATCTGACCCCTGTTATTTAGTGATGTTATTTGAAATTTTTACCATTATGTTGGCCCTTGAAGCCTCTTCTACGCTGCACTCAGGTCTCCGTGGGCATCAGAATGTCTCACATTGGTGTCTGGGAGTTACTTCCAGTTTTCAGAAACAAGCCAGAAATAGCTTTCTGAAAACTGGAAGTAGCTTCTGAAGGCTTCTGTGGGCCAGTTTGAAGATGGTAGAGTTCTAGCACAATTCACATGAGGCCTTTGTGGCCTCCTGATGACAACATCAAAACTACCAACCCAAAAGTAAGGAGTTTTCAGCTATTGTACAGTAAACCAAAGACAGTTATGTGTGGGTTGGAGTACTAAGTGATGCACACCTGTACTGACAAACTAACTCCTAGAACCTAATGTGTTCTTTAAAAGGGGAACTTCTATATATAGCAAAATACTGGCATGTTATATATTCTATTGTACACAGAATATTGCAAATATTCTAATTTAGAAAATTATTTTTCCATGACAATCAAGTTGACTAGCTAGCTTTATAGCATGTGCATTACCTTTCTTGCAGATGTGTTTATACCAATGCCAGAGAACCTACTAGTGAATTTAAATGAAAGCAAAGAGGTAAGAAAGTTATGCCAGTATTATATGGAATTTTTCATATGCCACTGCTTGTTGAAGGTGGGGTTACTGCATGCTATTTCTCACGGAGCCTGAACTAATAAGCTAGCATGCCATCCAGATCCTCAGAAGAACTTGTTCAAGGCCAGGAGTTGAGTGGCCTTGTAGTCATGGCACTTGTGGGCCAGTGTCCTTGGCACCAGGTGGACAGAAGGAGTAGGCCAAAATAAATACTGTACTGTAAGGTCATAGCATGAAAAAGATTGAAGATTACTACTTTAAAAATGACTGCTTTTACTATATAATACAGATGACACATACTATATCATACAGTTCCACTGAAAAGGCAGCCTGGCATTGACTGCTCTGACGTTTTGGCCGATACTCTTTGATGTAACTGCTGCATGTACTCAAAACTTGCTAGTGCAAGGGTCTGCCTAAGTTTCAGCCCCTGACGTTGAGGCTGCATTGGTGCTGGAAAGATTTGTGTCCTATGCCTGTATTAAAACTTATAATTATAAAATATAGGAATGTTGGAAAAAGTAGTTTGCTGTAGATTTGTGGAAAAGACAAAAATGGCAGTTGTAGTTTACGGTTGTATCTCTTGGGAAAGTTATCTAAAAATCTGTCTTCAGAGTCAAACTCTGTAAGATGACAGGTCTCTCTATTTAATTGAAACAGTCTTTCGTGCATGCTTTTGATAGGTCTAGTAACTCTGATGGAATTCTTCTAGCCCAGGATGTCTTCTGAATGTTCACATTCGTTTTCAAGGATTTCAAAATGGTTTTCTTTTTCTTCAGCTCATTCAGGATTTACTAAGAACCTTGCCTGAGATGTTTATTAAATCATTGGAAACGCAGAGTGCTCTGGGACCTGCACTACAGGCTGCCTTTAAGCTGATGTCTCCAACTGGTGGACGGATTTCTGTCTTCCAGACACAGCTTCCATCACTTGGAGCTGGTGCACTCAAACCTCGTGAAGAGCCTAACCAAAAAGCATCTGCAAAGGTTAGAGAAAGAGATTTCCTCCTGAATATCTCCTAACATGAAGAAACTTTTATTCAGTGTGCTTTATTATTTGCATTTTCTTTTTAAAAGTGAATTTTTCTTTTTTAAAATAGGATATACATCTTACACCATCTACTGACTTCTATAAAAAGTTAGCTTTGGATTGCTCTGGACAGCAAGTTGCAGTTGACTTGTTTCTTTTAAGTGGGCAGTATGCAGACTTGGCTTCATTAGGTATGACATTGTTGCATTTGTATGTGTTTTGTTGCCTTTCAGAAAAGAAATCAATGTTCTCATTGCAGTGAGTTTTTCCCATTTGGAACTTAACAGCATGTCCCTGTCATAGACTGTTGGAGACTAAAATTTAACAATATTGCTATTTAATTTGTAAAAAAAAAATTTCTAAATAGTTTAATCTGTTAGCCTATTATTGTTGTTGCTGTTATTGGGTAATCTTTCCATTGGTTGTAACAATGCTGAATTACATGCATTGTTTCTCCTGTGACTTACCTTCTGTATTTGGTATTTATTTTTAAAAAATATCTTAAACAAAAATATGTTTCTTCTTGTGACACCAATTGCCTAATTTGAAATTGTATTATTCAGAGTTGATAGGATTATAAAATTCCTTTTTGGTTTGGCCATTTTACGTACTTCAATGTACTGGTCTTTTTGTTAGGTCTCTCTTTAATATATGGTTTGATCCATTTAAAATATAGTCCATTGCTTAACTGAAGAAGGATATTTAAGAAGACTTGCTTGCAGAATTTTATCGTTTTGTTAATAACACTTTTTGTTTCTGTTGGAAAATGTTAATTCATATTTATGCACTAAATCAGTGGTTCCAACACCTTAGCACCAGGACACATTTTTTGTGTGCATGTTTGGCTCAATTTTTATTACCAGAGGACTCAGTAAAAGTTCCTTGTCAACTGGGTGGGTAACATCCTTCTCCAGAATTTGTTGAAGTACATTCATCAGACTGAGACCATTCTGTGGTGTTGCAATGACCTAGGCCTGCCCTTTGGACGGAGACATATTTGCTTACTTTTGGTGTCCATACTAGCTAATAATTTTTCTTGTCCATTTTGAAGCCCATGAAAAATTGGGTCACAAGCCACTGGTGTGTGTTGATGCACAGTTTGAGAACCTTAGCACTAAACTAATGCCAGATAGTAAAATAAAATGGCACTCATACAGTTTTTCCAAGGAGTTCATGATGATATACACCCTGTGAGGTTGGTCTTTCTGGTCCTGGTTCAGCTCTCTAAACCTATACTGACCTGACCTGTTTTGTTGTTTTTTTTTTGTCTTTCTTTTCTAGGCTGTATATCAAGGTATTCTGCTGGTAGTGTCTATTATTACCAGTCTTACCACCATCAACACAATCCTCTTATGGTAGAGAAATTAGAGAAAGAGCTGAAACGATACTTGACTAGAAAAATTGGTTTTGAAGCTGTCATGCGGATAAGGTGTACCAAAGGTCTGGAAGAATCTAATTTGCTTTAAACAAAACAGTAGTGCTTTTTTCAGTGCCCAGATAAGTTATTTGGCAAATTGAGAAAGAAATATTCAGATCTTTGGATAGATTATGAATTTTGGAAATACATAGGGTGGCTAGAATGCATGTTCATCATTTAATCTAAGTCTTCACTTGTATGCTCACCTGACAACAGTAACTACAGATATGAGTTGCTTCTATCAAAGCATTGTTTTCTAAGGATATATTAATACAGTGTCAAAGATATGTAACAATTGCCACTGAAAGGATTTTACAGTTTGCCAGTGGAAAATGTCTTATAAAAATGAGATAAGTCTTAACTTGAGATCATTTCAAATTGTAAAGGGGGATGCTTCCTTTATTGTCAAAAGGTTTCTGCATGTTTCAACCGTACCTTAATCTCTGCCGATCCCTGCTGTATCTGACTCCTAGCAGATAAAGGGATGTTGTATAATTCTCTATAATGGTAGGACAAGTCTTATCTGTTTAGTCACTTGGCGAGGCAATGACTATATTCAGAGAGCTCTTTGATTGTGTACCGTGTACGCATTGAGTGATTTCAGGTTTAGCCATGTGCACTGTGCATTCATTACTACTCTAGAGGCTTTTCAGAAATACAAGGAATTACAGTGGAAATAGTACCTCAGTATGTACAAGGAACATCATATACAACCTTTTCCAGCTATTCTAGTGTGAGTTCAGTGAATAAATAATGACACTGTCAAGTGAGTTTATAGTTGCTGTGCTTGAAAGATGAAAGCAAGTCATGTCTAAGGTTGAAAAGTGTGGATAAATTAATTTGCAGTAGCACATTGTCAAGCATTGTAATTTTCTGTTGCTGCAAGAATATATTGCCTATCAATCAATACTAAGATGTGAATGCAGTCCAAAATATGTTGCAATTATATAACTAGTGGTTGTGATAGTCCTGAAACAATGTTTCTCTACTTCATAGGTCTTTCCATTCATACCTTCCATGGCAACTTCTTTGTACGGTCTACAGATTTGTTGTCTTTGCCCAATGTGAATCCTGATGCTGGCTATGCTGTACAAATGTCAGTAGAGGAAAGCCTGACAGACATGCAGGTGGTCTGTTTTCAGTCAGCCCTGCTATATACATCTAGTAAAGGTAAGAATGGTTGGATGTCAAATGCTGCTGATAGTATATTCATCAAAATGGTGTGCTTGTTTAATCAAAGTATTCTGCTATAATGTCATGAACTTAAGATTTCATGGATCTACAGTGCTGTTGTAACAAATGATCATAATTATGCTATCTTTGTACAAAGAAGACAGATGTTGTGGAAACAAGTAGAGGCTGGGAGAGACTGGAAGAATATGGTTTCATGTATGCTTTGTTAGGTATGGTTACAGTGTAATATGGGAACCAGATGGGTAGAGGAATTCAAAGAAAAGAGGAATTCTCTTTTAATTCCTAAAAGAGGAATTAAAAGAAAATTATGGTTGTCCTCTGTAATTCATTAGTAATAGTTTAATTAGTACAGGTGGGACCTTGGTATCACTGATTTGGTATCCACTGATTTGACTCATCACTGATATTAGGGTCCACATTTAAATGTCATGTAACAAAGAGAAAAGGAAGGAAATTCCATTTTCCTTCTTTGGCACTGTTAAATATAATTTCAATATACTAAATTACATTCCATTATTCACCCCATTTAGTGGCTGAATGAGGTATAGTGTTTATACCAATGCATTCTGGAACATCAGTAGAGGAGCAAGAAACCTTAAAGCTATTTTTCCATAGATTTGGTATCCACTCATTTTTTTATCCACCTTGGGTTCCGGAACAAGACACAACCTGTACTTAATTTATGAGCTGAAGTGCAGTATCGTCACTGTTGCTTGAGAGAACAACTCCTTTGAAGATATTTAAAATAAATAAATAAATAAGCTTCTTAAAGTGACTCATTCAGACTTGGTAGAAAAGAGAAGGTTGTTCTGTATTTAACTTACAATATAAATAATTACTTTGAAGAAGAAAATGGAATTGTGGCTTTTTTCTATATTTGATAGTTTCCAGTGCATAGCTTAAACAAGTTTGTTAAATGCTATTCAGAGATTGTGGATCATTTTGTTTTCCTTGCAGGTGAAAGGCGGATTCGTGTCCATACACTGTGTTTACCAGTTGTTACTCAGTTGAGTGACATTTATCTTGGAGCTGATGTGCAAGCTATTACGGGACTTCTGGCCAATATGGGTAAGTGCTTAAGGGAAGTTTGAAAGATCCTATGTACAAGTTCACATACAATATGATTTAAATAGTATTCTCAGTACTTTTATAACCTCTTGAAATATTTTGCTCTAGCAGAGTTCATAAATTGCTGGAGCAGGGGGTCTCCAAACCCAAGCCCATGTGAAATGTGATCTGCCTCTAACCAGCCTGCAGCCAGCATCTGGTCCCATAAGAGCCTTTAATCCAGTTGATCAAATATAACTGGAACTGTGATGGCATGAATGGGAAAATGGGTGTCCATTCAAGTGTGAGCTTTATTTCTGTGCTGTTTCTTGGTGATTGCAGAAATCATGGAAATTTGAGCCCTTTTATTCATTTATCTAAGTTCCATCTCTAATTATTTAAATTTTATATTTAAAAAAAATTTTCTGGCCCTTAACACAGCCAGATGTTTGATGTGGCCCTTTGGCTGAAAAGTTTGGAGAACCCTTTGCTAGATCAACAAATCATTGTTGGTGGAACTGGAGTTCTGCACCATTATTGGTTCCAATTCTTTCTAGTTTGTCATTCTGCATGTGTAGCCATATCCACCTTATAGCATCAAATCACATCAGTAGTCATGATATTTAGGGTGCTATATATTTCTTTTCAGCTGTAGACCGGTCGGTTTCTGCTAGTTTGAGTGACGCTCGAGATGCATTGGTGAATGCTGTAATAGATTCCCTGTCTGCATACCGGTCTTCTGTCCTAACCATTCAGCAGCCTGGTCTCATGGCCCCCGTTTCACTCCGCCTTTTCCCTCTATATGTACTGGCTCTCTTAAAACAGGTAAGAAAAAAAACGCAAAAGTTAAAAATAAGGTAAAGAAATGTAGTTAAAAAGAGGGATAAGAAATGTGTAGTACAGTGGTACCTTGGTTTATGAGCATAATTTGTTCCGGAAGCATGCTTATAATCCAAAACAATTGTATATCAAAGCAAATTTTCCCGTAAGAAATAATGGAGATTCATTCCACAACCCAAAATATTAATATAAAAATGAAAATTACAATACTGTAATATAATACAAAATAAAAAGAAAATACAAAATATAAAGAAAAATAAAACCAATTAACCTGCACTTTGTCTCTCAGGCTGCAATCTGCCTCCTTACACAAAAGTAAGCCCCACTGATTATAATAGGGCTTACTTTAGAGTAGACATGCAAGGCTAGGTCTCTCAGGCTCTTTTCCGCTGCCCCACTTATGCAGGTGTAAACCCCATTGTCTGTAACAGACAATCTACTTCAGAGTAGACATGCATAGGCTGGTCTCTCAGGAGAGACTGAGCAGGTGCTGGTGGAGCACCAAAACTGGCCAAATCCCAGCTGGGTCTATTTTTTAAACTTGTTTTTCAAAACATTGCTTGTACATAAAGTCAAAATTATTAGAAATGTTTGCTTGTCTTGCAAAACATCTCAAGTTTTCAAACATCTCACGTTGTAGTGGGTTAATCTATTTCTACCCAGACCTCAGGCATACACTGATAGTCTCTGCTAGGTTTATGCAACATTGGGCAGAAATGGCTTAACATTGGTCCAAAACATGATCCTCATAAGAATTTAGGGGTATTGCAGTGGGTGAGAATGTGATGCTGAATACTTTTTAACAGTTCATTCTAGTATACAATGCAGTGTCTTGCATTGCTATTTAATTGTCTTGTCCTGGCAACCTAGCAGTTCAAAAGTAGATAAATAAGTACTACTTCGGTGGGAAAGGCAACGTCCTGGTGACAGGACAGCCAGGTTCCTCCCATGTCACATCCATCATGGATTGGATGAAATGCCAATCCACAACAAGAGGACACAGTCATCATATGGTACAAATGCTGAAGAAGTTGCCATGGTATAAAGGAAGGCCATGCCATGAAGTGCAAGAGCTCTGCATGCCCCAAGTTTAGTTGCTAGTTTGACCACGTTTGTTTGTCTTGCTGTTATGACCGTATCAATTTGGCTAGACAGTGCATCTAAAATATGGTTAATACAATGCGCTATGTATCTTATACAAATACAAGTACAGAATTTTAAATTCAAGTACAGTTTCAACCTTGTTATATATAGATTTTTTTATACACAAGATTTGACTTACGTGAATGGCCACTGCAAATCACTGTTTTAAAAACTGCCTTTTTACTGTTGTAGAGAGATAATTATGCAAGCAATCATTACATTCTTCAATTCCAAAATCAAACCCCTCCAAATACTGAGGCACTACCTTATTCCTTTAGGTGCAAAGGAGACGCAAGAAACATGGGAGTGGGACTTTTCCATTGATTTTTTTAATCCACTGATTCAGTGGTGGGCTCCAGCGGGTTCCCACCTACTCTATAGAACTGGTTGTTAATGAGAGATAGGACATATAAAGTTTAAAAATAGCCATTTAAAAATGGCTGCCAGATGGGCATAGAATCTGTCAATTTTTCTGAATCCCATCACTGCACTGATTTTTTTTTATCTGCAGGGGGTTCTAAAGGGAACACTAGTGGATAATGTGAAACACCTTTTGTTGTTCAGACACATATCAGATTAAGAGTGGGGTATTATAGTATCTTCCCTGCTGGACTCCTTCTCACCCATCGCCTTTTCCCCAAATAAAAAATTATCATTTAATATATATTGTCTGTACAATACTTTTGTCTGAAAAATATTAATGCCTGCTACTTTTGTTCACAGAAAGCATTCCAAACTGGAACAAACACACGTTTAGACGATCGCATCTTTACCATGTGTCAAGTAAAAAATCAGCCTTTAGTGTACCTCATGCTTATGATGCATCCCAATCTATATAGAGTGGACAATCTCACAGATGAGGTATGATTTGATTTAGATTTGCTGTGTCAACTCTGTGTAATCCCCCTTTTTAATAGGTTTTTTTTTTACTTCAAACTGATGTTAGTCTGCCCCCCCCCCAAAAAAAAACAACATGAAGGGTACAATACTGCTTTTTTGTGTATATGTACCTTTACCAGTTGAGATGATGCTGTGTTTAATCAAGGATGATAATTGAGAACATCCTTCCCTGCCTGTTAAAAGGAACAGTAGTTTTGTACAACATGTAATTGTTTTGTAGATGTGTGCATATGCCTGTAAATGTAATTTTTGAGAAGTTTTCCAGTATTCTTGTGATGGCAAAATAAGCATTTAGTTAGAAAAGGAGGAAGATTATTTCAAAACACTTTATAGAGCTTAATAGGTATGACTTTAGTATTATTTTCTGGGACTGCAGTGGCTCAGTAGTTGCTATGCTAAAGATCAGCAGGTCAGTGGTTTGAGACTCAGGTATGGCATGATGGCGTGAGCTCCCTTCACTTGTCCAAGGTCCTGCCTAGCAGTTTGAAAGCATGCAAATGCAAGTAGATAGAATCATCCTGGCAACAGGCTAGCCAGTTTTCCCCAATGTTGTGTCAACCATAGTTTGAATTACATAGTGTTTGGCAGAACACTAAAGAAGTTGCCTTTTGGCATTTTTCAGTTATTTGTAATTGAACATGATTTGTTGTATATGTTCATGTGTTTATATTCACGTATATACATGTAATCTGTATATTTCTTTAGGGTGCTCTCAACATCAGTGACAGAACAATACCTCAGCCACCCATTCTTCAACTATCTGTTGAAAATATAAATAGAGATGGTGCCTACCTTATGGATGCCGGTTCTGTAAGTTGTCTTTCTAACATCCGTATTTTGTATAAAATGTCACACATCCTTCTTTGAAGCGCCAACAATGTTTCAGGAAATTATTATGATTGTCATGCACAGAAATAATTCCTGGTTATCTCTTTTTGACTTTGCAGGTCATGTTCTTGTGGATTGGGAAGAATTGTGGACAGAACTTTATCAGCCATGTCCTTGGAGTTTCAAACTATGCATCAATACCACATAATATGGTAAAAACATAACTCAGAGTAGCAATGGTTCATCAGAACTACACAGGGGAAAGTTAAGCCATAACTGTTTAGACCAGGGGTGAGCAAACTTTTTTTGCGGCAGGGCCATATAATCTCTTTGACATTGTGTTGGGGGTCTGAGAAAAAAGAATTAATTTACATTTCAGATTTTAATAAATTTATATAAATGAATATACAATAGACCCCTGCAAAATCGCAGTTCTTGGTTCGTGGCCTCAGTCATTCACAGATTTTTCCTGGTCTTTCCTCTCTTTGGCCAGGGGAGCTCCTTTGGCCCCCTGAACTGGTTGGGTGCCATTTGGCCCAATGCCAGTTCCTCCTCCCCTGTAGGCAGGTCCAGCGGATCCCGTCCTCCAGCTGCTAGCCGGCTGAACATGACCTCACTGTGGAAACACCAAGGGGTCAAAACCCTAATATGGGCAAGAGGGGCTCCAGGGGGACATACCCAAGCAAAAACCCTAGAAGCCATCTCTCTCCACCTCCCTCTGCCTTCCTGGGGCTGGCCCAGAGGATTGCTCCCTCCAGCTGCCCGCTGGCTGAAGTGCTGTTTGTGCCTCCTGGTTGAGCAGGGTGGCATCCAGGTGGGCTCTGGGGGCCGGGGATCTTCACCCTCACTGCAGCCCAGCAGATTTCCCCCCTCTCCTGAGGCAGGCCGAGTCACTGCATTTCTGCTCCCTGTCTGCAGCAGCCAGGGGATGCTTTTTTACCCTCTGGCTCTCTTCCTTCCCTGCCTGGTCTGGGTTCACTGGACTGAGCACCAGCCCACCAGCACCAGCCGTTAAGTCAGGGTCACATGAGGGATGGGGGGCCCTGACACACTCCTCCCCGCTTCAGCCTTTCCACCAAGCCCCTCTCCAAGACTGGTGCAGGATTCTGCTCCTCTGCAGTCCATTCCTTGCAATTTTTTAAAATTTGCAGTTGCTCCAGGAACATATTAGGGAGATGGAACATATGAATGAACAAATCTTACCTAACTATTATAGTACATGAGAACACATATTTTGTAATAAGAGGCATGAATCAAAGAAAATACTTGAGAACTATGAGCTTTATGATTCAGTGAAAGTGGTGGAGCTGTTGTCTTAATCTCAGCATACTCATGTGCACATTTGGCCAGGCAAAACATATAAACCAAGCGGGAAAAATACAGAGACATACATTATCTGAAGCAGGATGTCCCCTGATGTCCCCAAGGCAGAAACACATGGTAGTGAAACTGGATTCTACTGTATTCACAATCTCCTTGGATTTATGTGCGTGTTCCCTTTTATCTTAGAAAAAGTGGGAAGGGTACTATAAATGGCATTACCAATGGCTAATGAAGCAGGGGTAGGTCTCAGCTGTAAATAAAAACACATGGAAGCAGTGCTCTCTAAGAGCTTGCTTTTACAAGAAGTATTACTAACCTCTTCATTGGGAATATAGGAAGAGATTTTAAGATGATGTTCTTTGGAAAAAGAGAACCAGATTTGAAGCATTTTGATACTGAATTTCTTTAAGGTGATATCTTGGATTTCCTTGTCTTTGGAGTAAAGGTTTGGTATGGAGTCTTTAAAATACAAAAAAATTCTTGCTTCAGAGTAAACTGATATGAGAGAAGGTGGTTGTAGTTTAGAGAACCTCTTACCCACCATCTCTTACCCCATGTCAGTCACTTCCGCAGCCACCACCTCTCAGAGTAATGGCAATTTGTCACTTTTTCCTCAGATGTTGGGGAGTCATATTTTGTCTTGTGTGTTATAGTATTCAGCCATGTAAATGTACAGCAGAATTGGTTTTATTTAGAAACCATGATCACCTTTTTTTATTTTGACAGACTCATCTGCCAGAACTTGACACAGTTGAATCTTCTAGATTGCATGTTTTTATTTCTTGGCTGAGGGAGCAAAGGCCATTCTTTCCTATATTGTATATAATAAGGTAAGCAGTATATTTACAGTGGAATATGTTGGCATGTCAGCCATGCAACCTGATGCTTATGTGTGACAAGTAGAAAGTTCCATAGATGCAGCCCTGGATATGAAGTGGAATATACATTTCTGTAGGGGTCATGTAAATGGAAGGGCAATTAAAACTCTTAGATATTTAAATGAAAGGCTTTCATAAGTGTGTAGGGAGAATATCTACCAAAGCTATAGCTTCCTTTCCACTTCATTGTCAGGAATAGTTCTATGTGTGCCTTCCAATGGCACATGTGGAGCTCTTCCACAAATCTATCAAGTCAGATTACATCATGCTTTTAGGAATAGAGCTTAGGAATATAATAATAAAGCCTGAATATTTTTTTCACTCATGCAATATTGTTTTATTTTGAAGGGATGAAAGTCCTTGGAAACCAAGTTTCCTACAGAATATGATAGAAGACAGAACAGAATCTGCCTTATCGTACTATGAATTCCTTTTGCATATTCAGCAGCAAGTGAACAAGTGAGCCGCTTACCTGCACAGTTCATCTGCTCAGAGGAACATTCCTGCCATACTGAACACTTGTGCTTGTAATCCTCCTCTCGTTTTGGCCTGGTACAGTTGATGAGTCACTGTGATTTTCACAAAAAAGAAAAGCAAATAAAGGACCACAAAATCAAATGTACATGATAGTGTACTTAAAAAAAATTAAAATATATTTGAACGCATTGGATGCCTTGAACTTGCTGCAAAATATTTCATTGTCAGTACTTGCAGCAAAAGTTGCAAAGGCAATATTGAAGAGGTGAACCTTTCTAAACTAGATTTATGTTCAAAATATTATGTTTCTAACTCTTTACGTTTGTGTGTTTTGCTTTGTTTTTGCTGCTAGATTAAAAATGTTCAAGACCAATTTGCAGGGAAAAACTACATGGTTCTGATTACATAATATGTATCACTAATTTAAAAATTGCATTTTTAAAAGAGCAATGAAACCATTCATTATGAAATGAACAAATACTTAAAATATTTAATGAACTTGGTTTCCAGTGCTTTTTAAAATGAATTATGATAAACAGGACAAACAGTGGATGTGGCCTAGCTGGAATAAAAATGAATATGAAATAGTTCATTTTAAAATCCTTAGGATGCCTTGATATTTTAGTACCTTAAAGAGAACAATGAACTTGTTTTTTGCCTCAGTAAGAGTTGTAATCATGTGGCCTGATGCATCTGCAAAAATGACAAACATGGACCCTAGTCTTGGATGTTAACATGATGTGTTTAGTCTTAATTCATTAATTGAAAGTAAATAGGGGAACAAAATGTACAACCAAAGTCAGGATCTTATCATAGATTGTATTTGATTGAAGTTCATTTATAAACTGCTTACTGGTGAAACTCAACCACAATTCTCACTACAATTAGAAGCAGTATTAAGTAGCTTATTTGACAGCCAGTGTAGCATTTCAATCAGAAAAAGTAAAGTTTCCATTTGAAGGTATGGGAAAACAATAGATTTGGCAAGGAAGTATTTTGTTACTTTAATGAGAAGTTTCCCAAAATCCTTAACAGAAATTGTCAAGGCAGCTAAGTTCTGCATAGTGTGTGCATATTGGATAAATTTTATTCTTGCCCTGAAAACTACTGTAGATCAAATCATGACAAAATAGTAATTGAATTTTAACATGTCTGTATAAATGATCACACGAGCAACAACCTGTACCAGTAACATCTTTTGCTGCATAATTTGTGGGTTTCTTTTCCCCTTTTCTCCACAATCAAGAACAGTCAACTGGAAATGTTTTTTCAATTGGCACTTCTTTTGGTATTCTTTCTTTTTGGAATAATCCTTTGAAGTTGGTTCCAGCCCAGCACTTCTTTTCAACTATAAATGATTAAGATTGCCTTAGTACCAGGGATAAGTTGGTGTTACCTGCACAAGAAGCCACTGAAGTTATCTTGTGAATGGTGGTACTTAAAAACCAGCATTTTGAATTGGAATAGTTCTTACTGTGCTGCCTGTTAATCTAGGCAGTCCTAGATCAGTGTGCTTTATGAAAAGTTGCTCACAAGATTGTTACTTTATGTTTCTGGGGAGAGGACTAACTTCTCTTAAGAGGATTAAAGTATACCTGTTGAAATCTGTTAAATTGAAGTACATTATTGTTGGTGTCTTTTGTATTAAGTTTTAGTTGATATATTCAATGAGAATGTTTCAATAATGATAATCCACTTTAGGACTATATGATCCTAGAGGTATGCGTGTGCTTTTGAAATCTGAAAATCATCCCCTGGGTGCTTCAGCACTAGCCCAAAGTGGCACCTGAATTTCATAACTTTTTGACACTGTTCCACAGACACAATGTAACGATCAATCTAGCAAGAGCAAAATTACACATGTGCATAGAGTATCCTGGCTGGCACAAGTATGTTGTGTGGAGAAACATGTGTAAAGATAACAATGCTGAGTTAGTGCTGCTAGGCTTGGAAATGCTTCTTATCCTTGTGTGCCACAATATGCTCCTGTGTACAAGGATCTCCAGAGTGAGTGTAGAGGGTGGTCCTGGACAGCTGAACTTCATGTTAGCCAAGAATAATGGCTTAAATGAACTTGACAGCTTGACGGGCTACTTGACAGTCATTTCAAGAATATCTCCTTGGCATCCTCTCTCAAAACTTCAGAACAACCACATAACTCTGTCTTGTAGAATACTTTTTGGAATATTCACGCACTTTTACCATTTTGAAATTTCAAATCATATTCCTTGTAATGGAAAAATGACGTCTGCTTCAACCTGTATTGTTTTTTTTAATAATGGAGATTATAGGGCAGACCTACATGTAAAACTGTATGTGCTGTGCTGTTTCCACAACTGTCTATTTTAAGATGTGCAACTTAACTAGGCAAATGTGGTACCTGATTCTTTCAAATAGCATGGCAGTCCACAACAGATGTTCTCTATTTTTCTAGTTTTAATTTTTTTAAACAATATTGCAGTATGACTGATGGCTATATTAAAATCAGTCATCAGAACCATCCGATTGGGTTGATTTTTTTCACTTAAGTTAATGGGCATGTATCCAAGACAATTTTAACAGTTTTCAATAAAGGATGAAATCTAATTTTATTCAAATTTAATTTATTACATAATCAGATGCAGGATGGCTGTTAAAGGACCATCAAATGTGACACTCTGTTTAGTTACAGATTAAATACTTATATAGTAAATTTGATTTTGTATAGTGTAAAATATTGTAATATTAATCCCTGTTTTCTGAATTCAGACATGGATCTTCAGTGTGAAATTGTAAACCATGCCCTTCTGAATTGGAGGCTAGGTTTTACTTGTTCCCCTTTTTACAGTTTGTAATTTTCACTGTTTTATCTCCCTGTATAAAGTCATTTGTAATACATGCAAATGCTTATTTTAGCTGTGCTAATTTATCAAATTTGGCTACTCAATAAAAGTAAAAGACCTCTCAATATTTTATCAGTCCTTTATAAGCAGTTTGGGTGACACTGCCATATAATGGGTGGAATTAAATGATACAATAAGCGTCTGTGGTTGCAATCCTAAACTCCTCCTAGGCCAGCGTAAGCCCTGGCATAAGTCCTGTGCTGACCTGGGGATGTCACAAAAGTACCATAAAACACTTCTGTGCAATTCCTGGGAGAGGGTTAGGCCAGTGCATAGACAATCATAGACATCACCACAGGAATAGGAAGATCAATGAGTTGTGCCAGCCTAGGTAAGGATTGCACCCTTAGTTCCAGTAAGAGGCTCTTTGTGACTGATCAAATTTGGTTTAATTATTGAGCTGTCTGTTGCCAATTTTATATTGTGCATGAATTTTATATTGCCAATTTTATATTGTGCACACATTGGGAAATGAACTGGATTGCACTCTAAATCTGTGATTACCAAACTTTTAAGCATTATGACCCACCTTTTTAAAAGTTTGGTTTTACCCGCTGTTTACACAAAGCTTCTGTGGTTATAATAGTGCTTGGTCAGCAGTCATATTGCAGGTTGTTTTAAACCTTGACACAAATGGCCAAATCTTCTGTGTCAGTTTTGTGACTTACTCAAAAATTGGGTTCTGACCCCACATTATGGGAACTGCTGATCCAATTGTTTCATTTAGAGCACAATCCTAACCATGTCTACTCAAGATGTAAGCCCCATTGTGTCCAATGGGTCTTACTCCCAGGAAAGTGTCTTTAGGATTGCAGCCTTAGTGACTGAAATATCAAGCTGTTTGATGCATAAAAATCTGAAAGACTAAGGATCTAAATCATTCTACACTGAGATTAGACAAGTTAGGGTACTGGATGATTATATTCTCTTCTGTTGCTAGTAAGTTGATGTGTTCTTAAAACATTTTTATTTTTCTGCAGGAGAAATGGAGCAAGTGTTATGTATACTTTGATGGGTATATTTTTATAAATTATGATTTCTTCAAAAGTGTACTATATAGTATAGTGCAGCCAGATTATTCATGTTCCTGCCAGCCCATTTTTTTTAGATTTCCCAATTCTTTCACACTTTCAGCTCTTGTCCATGGTTTTGTTTGTTACAAAAAGTGCAGAAAGCAGTGTTTTTATTTCGTTGTCACAAAAGAAACAGTTACTACTAGGAGCAGCAGAATGGTAGATAACATCTACATTAGTGTGAGGAATTCTCAATAAACACAGTTGGATTTCATGACCATCTGAATTCATTTTGGAGTTAAATCATTTATTTACAAAGGCAGCATGTCGACTTGTGTATATATAGTACAGCCTCTATACTTGGTGGAAAGTGTTTACATAAAAAGCTAATGAGGTGTGCTTTTCTAGTAGCATCAGCCTTGACTGAATATGAGTGGTGAGAAATACTATGCTATACTGGGAATTGAAGGAAATCTAAATTTTTCATCTTCCAACCTTAATGGCTTATTATCTATGCAACAAATCTCAACCAATAGCAGCTGTGTGACAACATTACTTGTTTAGCCTTGGAAGGAGGTGATGAGCATGCACTCACATTTTTACAGAGTGAGAGTTGAAATAGCAACATTGAAGGAAGTGAAACGGACGGTACTGGGATCTAAAGGGAGGAGGAAGAGACAATGGGAAAGCCTTGGGGGTGTGAGAACAAAATGTACTACCAGCTCACTACTTACCAATTTTCCAATGCCAGTGCAGCTCTGGCTACAATTCCAAGTAACTATGGGACCTTTTACACCGACGTAGTTACGTGCCACGTATGGGAAATGTTAGGAATGTGAGTCCCTGCAGGATTAGCAGGGCTAAGCAGAGTAGTTGTGCAGAGGATGAGAGGGCAGCAGCACAAAGTAAACACACAGCTGTTTATAGTTCAAGATAACTATATTGTTCAAAACGACAGGCAGAAGATAAGTCAAGTAACACAGTCCAAGGTCAAAGCAGTAGATCAGTCATATACATACATCCAGTTGCAGGGTTATTCCAACCTCAGTAATCCAGTTAAACAGTCCACAAGTCAGTCCACAGATACAGTCCAGTCTTTCAGAGTATCAAACAGTAATAATACTCCTCCTCAGTAACCCACACTTTGCAATAATCTCATACACACTTAAATATAGTGAAACACCAATCAGTTAGAGATATTGCAGTCATGTGACCAGTGACTCAGCACTTCCAATTCTGCTGAATCATGCTGTAAGAGCAGTTACAGATTGCATCAGCTAGATTGCATCAGCCTTCTGCAGTATTGCATCAGCCTTGAATCAACTTGCCTGACCAAACATGTTTCATTATTAGATTCAAACCCTAACAGGAAACCTATGGGAAATGCATAGAACAATCCAGAGTAAGTGCCTCTTACGTCTTCCCGTAGTTACTCTGGATTGTAGGGTCTGTTGGGGTGAGGGGCTGTCATGGAGACCATATTCTATCTATTCCATTCTATCCCCCATGCTATTTAACATCTACATGAAGCTGCTAGGAGAGGTCATCCGGAGGTTTGGAGTGAAGTGTCGTCAGCACGCTGATGACACCCAGCTCTATCCTTTCCTCCTGAGTCCGAGGAGGCAGTTGAAGTCCTGA
Organism: Cryptoblepharus egeriae; assembly: GCA_030015325.1. NCBI lineage: Eukaryota > Metazoa > Chordata > Lepidosauria > Squamata > Scincidae > Cryptoblepharus > Cryptoblepharus egeriae. The sequence goes on along the minus strand of JAREYC010000002.1, from coordinate 69,189,921 downwards.
ATCGTTGTCTGGAGGCAGTGGGGGACTGGATGAGGGTGAACAAGCTAAGATTAAATCCTGATAAGACAGAGATTCTCCTGGTCTGGAAGTCCTCGACTCAGGTATTGGAATATCATCCTGATCTGGATGGGGTTGCACTCCCTCTGAAGGAGCAGGTCTGCAGATTTGGGGTTCTCCTGGATTCGCAGCTGCTCCTGGAGTCCCAGGTGGCATCTGTTGCCAGGGGAGCCTTTGCTCAACTTCGGCTGATTTGCCAGCTGCAACCATACCTGAGTCGCTCGGATCTGGCCACGGTGACCCATGCCCTAGTGATATCCAGACTGGATTATTGTAATGTGCTCTACATGGGGCTGCCTCTGAAGACGGTTCAGAAGCTTCAATTAGTTCAGAATGCGGTGGCCTGTGTGGTTGCTGGGGCTCGTTGGTTCGGCTCTGTCAGGCCACTGCTTCAGCGACTACACTGGCTGCCCATTCGTTTCTGGGCTGAATTCAAAGTGCTGGTCCTGACCTTTAAAGCCCTAAACGGCTTGGGTCCAGGGTATCTGAGGGACCGCCTCCTTCTGTACAAGCTGACCCGTCACCTAAGGTCATCTGAGTAGTCACCCTACTGACTGTGCCACCACTAAGAGATGTGAGAGGTGTGGCGGCCAGAGACAGGGCCTTCTAGGTGGTGGCACCCTGGCTTTGGAACTCCCTCCCCTTAGAACTGAGGAAAGCTCCCTCAATACAGAGCTTCAGGGAGAGTCTTAAAACCTTTTATTTTAAAAAAGCTTTTTAGGGGGCAGAGGTTGGTGGGCTCTTGTTTTATTGTTTTTAATCTGTTGTTTTTAGCTCTATGTTTTAATTGTTTTTAATCAAATTGTTCTATTTATGTTTTTTAATTATGTTTTATGGCAGCCGCCTTGAGTCGGGCTAATTTGCCCGAGAAAGGCGGAATATAAATTTTTAAAATAATAAATAATAATATTAAGATATGGGAATATCTGCTTCCTGCATTGTGGCTGCATTGGTGATAGAAAATTGATTAGGATTAGGCTATAAACTTGAAAAAGCAAACACAAATGTGACATTTCAATTAGGACAATTTCTTGTCCAAACGTTACTGCTCAGTTTTCCAATTGATCCTATTGATGCAAGATGTATTTTATACATGACCTTTTAAGCTTGTATTTCTTGCATTATCTGGGGCTGGAAACTGTTCCCATAGCCAAACCTACATACCATTTAAAACAGCGGTGTCCAACACGAGGCCCGAGGGCCGCATGTGGCCCAGTACGAGTGTGGGTGCGGCCCTCCTGCAAAGCTGGCCACCATTGGAAAAAGCAGCTTTGGTTTTCAAATTTCGCGTGCTTCTCTGCTCACTGCCCTGGGCAGCCGCCACAAAGCTGGTCTGGGCTGCCTGCCTCTTCCCCTACCTGCCTCCTGGCACTCAAGAGCACTTCAGGCTCCTGCAGATCTTACAGCAATCACCCAACCGCATCCCCCAAAACCAGCCTCAGCCTCTATCCCAGCTGCTGCCTGCTGCCCTTGAGACCTACTCAGAAGTAAGCCCCGTTAAAGTAAATGAGGCTTACTCCCAAGTTGCATTCTGAAAGCCCAATGATGCACAGGATGGGCTGTGATCCTCTCCAAGCTTAACCTTGGAGATTTGCTGCAACCCTAACCATGTCTACCCAGAAGGCCCATTGTACCCAGTGGGTCTTACTCCCAGGAAAGTGTGTTCAGGATTGCAGCATATCTCCAAGGTTAAGCTTGGAGAGGATAACAGCCCATCCTATGCATCATGCCTCCTCAGAAGCAAGCCCCACTAAATTCAATGAGGCTTACTCCCAAGTTGCAGTCTGAGAGCCCAATCCTATGCATGGCTACTCAGCAGAAAACCATATGATAATCAATGAGACTTACTCCAAGGTTTAGCTTGGAGAGGATCACTGCCCATCCTATGCATCATGCCTACTCAGAAGTAAGCCCCATTAAAATCAATGAGACTTACTCCAAGGTTTTAAAATGTAGGACAAAATATAGGATATCCTTCATTTTGTCCTACATTTAAAAAAAAAGTTGTTCGTGTTTATGTGCGGCCCAAACCAACTCGTCTTCTTCCAATGCGGCTCAGGGAAGCTAAAAGGTTGGATATCCCTGATTTAAAACCTCTAAAACAAATGAAAATTTCAGTTCTTGCTGATACATCCAGTTCTTGCTGAATCATCCAGTTTATGATACAGTTTTAAATTTGCTGTATACAGCAAGCAGTCAGCTGTGACTAAAGTGATTGGGGGACTACAAACATTAATTTCTCCCTAGCAAAATCTGACTTCCCTGTCAAGTTTTGCATTCATGGTCTTGTAAATGACTTCACTGCTGCAGTTCCAGTAAAGTGCAATTCTTAGTCATTTATAAGCAGAGGAGAGGCATAAGAACAGGAGAAGCCCATTAACATTTTAAAGTAACAGATTAGTTAACAATATTTCAAATGCTTATGTTCAGAGTTTAACATTTATATTTCCCTTTGGTCTATTTTAGGTTCTTTTCTGTTATTAGGTCAGTAGCAGAGTTATTATTATAATTCTATTCTTATATACAATATAATAATTATTATTATTATTAATATAACATATATGTTATATATAATAATAATTCCTTTCCTCAGGGAGTTACAGTATTTCAAGCACAGTAGATTTCAATTTTTAAAAATTCCAACTCTTTCATTTTGTAAGTTATTAATATACTCATTTTTATGGTGAATGAACATTCCTGCATTCTGTTCCCATACCCTATGTGGTCGTGACTTTTCTCATTTTACTGATCTTACTGTCTTTCAGCCTTTAAAAAAAGTGGAACCACAAGAGGGTGGGAATCAATGCTCTGTATATATGAAGAGCATAAGGCAGGATATGATCCAAGAAAGAAAAACTGTATGCAAATTTATTTTTATTATTTAAGTAATTTTTATCCCGCCTTTCTTCCCCCAAATGAGATGTGGTCAGAGCTTTTCAAAGACCAAACTGTTAGGATTTAAATTTGTAGTATAAGGCTGCAATCCAGAGCAAATTCAGCCTGCTCTGACCTAACTGCACTCTCCTAACTATTCTGTATCCAGAGCAGAAAGTTATGCTGAATCCAGAGAGTCAGAAAGCCTGGGCTGCCCTAACTGCTCCAGAGCATGCTAAGTAATTGACACAAGGGGAAGACTTGCTCCTGAGGAGACACCCCTCAGATCACACTGAACAAGGAACAGCTGTGGTGCCTACAGTGGTGACATGACTCTGCACATCACCTGGTGCGGAAGTCTGTGCGTCATCCCTGGGATGCACACCCCCCCCCCACCTGGACTGCACAGTCACCAAAGTTGGCGCCTGCGCAGTTGTTTCTGAAGCCAACTGGCTTCAGAAAGAGTACTGCGCAGGCACCATCTCTGACACCTGCGCAGTACTTTTCTGAAGCCTTTTGGCTTCGGGGGAGACTGTGCAGGCGTCAGAGTTGGTGCCTGTGCAGTACTCTTTCTGAAGCCATTCGGCTGCCGCTCCGCCTCCTGAGTGAGGCCGAATGGCTGTGCAGAGGCACGGACTTTCTCTGCTCTAAGGAAGTCTCCTCTGAAGCTGTTCGGCATGCTCAGTGTGTTTCTGCGCAGTGCACCTCAGATGGCCCTTCAGGCCAGCTCCTCAGACAAGTGTCAGCTTCTGGCTGATTCTCCGCCTTGGAGCAGGCCTGAATGGGGGTGCTGACGCCTGGGGCCTGCCAAAGGACAGTCAAACTCCTCCGGCACATCACCCCATACGGAGCGCATCCCAATGCAGCCCACACCAGCCGCACCAGTCTGGTGGCGCCACTGGGTGCCTGTCTTATAAGGAGTCCCTGATGAGATGCCAGAACATTCTACAGTGAATACAAGGGGCTTCTTGGAGTGGCCTGCTGTATCCTGAGGTTTGTGGGCAGCCGTACTGAGGTTGAGAGGCAGGGGTTGCAGCTAAGCTGGCCAAGAACTCAGATTTTTGGTCAGCACTGCCATTCTTACTCGGGCCTTATCATGGACCCCTATGGGTCTACTCATTACTATACCTGCTCCTGAGGTGGTATATCTCTGAGGAACTGGAAGAGGCATTTCTGCCTTGGAAACAGGCTCTGGATACAGAGTAACTGCTCTGTCCTAGGCAATGCTAAACATGCCCTCAACTTGCCTCTCCTGAGCTGCTTAGGCTGCCCCAGTTAGGGCAGAGCAGGTCCACCTCTCTTAGGGCACCCTATCTTGCCTTGCTCTGCCCTAAGCCTCCTTCAGAGTAACTGGGCTGGAGCATCTTGCAGTTGCTCCAACCTAGTGTTAGATAGTGCAACCTAAGGTCTCTTATGTGGACAGATTAGTTGCTCTGGATTGGGCTGTAAGTCTGCTATAGAAGGACCCATTTGTCTTGGATTGGTACCTGCTACAATGGTGCTACAATGTTGAGGGAGACCGGAAGGGGGTAACATGCATCTGCAAATGTGTGTGTGCGTGTCAGAGATGGGCCCAGCCTGGCCCAACATCCAGTTAGCTGGAAGTGGGCGAGCCGGGCCGGGGTCAGGGGCCGGGAGGGGCGGGCCCCAACCCCAGCGCACTGCGCATATGCCAACCCCCGGGACTTAGAAACATGAAATTTGAGGAGGGTGTTCCTTCTGTGATGTAGGCACACAGTAAGAACTGATTTTGAGAAATTCAAACCAAAAGGAGGTGAAAAGGAGTGCAACACATTTTGGTCCCTATACTTAAGAATTACTTAAAATATAAGAATTGTTGAAGAATTGCCCAGCCCCAACCCCTGGAAATAGAAGCATGAAATTTTGGGAACGTATTTCTTCTGTGATGTTGTACCTGCTAAGAACTGATCCACTAAGAACTGCCCAGTGCTGATTGCTGCTCACTGCCATCAGCTGGTGCCCACTTGGTGTGCCTGTTGATGCATGGTGCCTGGTGGGAATGTCCCATGACTGGTAGGATGCCCCATCCCCACAACCCACTGATGTTGGATGGCGCCATGTGGTCTGCAGCCACATCATGTCCACTGGTGCCTGCTGCGGCCTGATGCAGCACAATGGTGCTTGGAAGAGATGCCTGCTAGTGCCAGCAGCTGCCCCCACTGCTCCCTGCTACTCTCCACTGCCAAGCCATGGTTGGGGCCCACAAATATTTTTACTCCTACAAAGGTGGGTTCATTCCACTAGTTTACTTTCATGGCTTTTCTCTTCTTTGGCCCTTGGATAGCAGGTGTCTTCGCTAAGCTCCTGATGTGTAGCACCATCCCAGAAACTGTATTGTGGCACAGTTTGAGGCTACGCATGACTAGTCAGAAGTAGGCAGTGGTTCTTACTCCCAGGTAAGTGTGGACTGCAGCCTCAATCCCAATCCTATACTAGTCTACTCAGAAGTAGGCCCGTGATGGTCCATGCTTCTTACTCTCAGGTAAATGTGGACTGCAGCCTCAGTCCCAATCCTACACTAGTCTACTCAGAAGTAGGCCCGTGATGGTCCATGGTTCTTACTCCCAGGTAAGTGTGGACTGCAGCCTCAGTCCCAATCCTACACTAGTCTACTCAGAAGTAGGCCTGTGATGGTCCATGGTTCTTACTCTCAGGTAAGTGTGGACTGCAGCCTCAGTCCCAATCCTACACTAGTCTACTCAGAAGTAGGCCCGTGATGGTCCATGGTTCTTACTCCCAGGTAAGTGTGGACTGCAGCCTCAGTCCCAATCCTACACTAGTCTACTCAGAAGTAGGGCCATGATGTTCAGTGGGCTTCCTCCCTCACCCAAGATGGCGCCTGCGGCGTCACGGGGGAGGCGTAATGGCGGCGGCGCCTGCGCGGGAGGTGTTGGGTGTCCGCGGGGCCGGTGCTCCCATTGTGTGTCTGGAGAGGAGCCGGAGAGCGGGTGAGGGCTGCGGGGAGCCTTCCTGGGGATGGAGCCGGAGCCGCTGGATGGAGATGGTGTCGGCGGAGGCAGCGCCGAGGGGTCTGTGGAGGCTGCGGGGCCTTCGGCTCCCACTCCAGGGATGTCGGCCTCGCAGCGCAGGGCCGAGATTCGGCGGAGGAAGCTGCTGATGAACTCCGAGGAGAGGATCAACCGCATCATGGGCTTCCACCGGCCCAAGGCGGGTGAGCACCGGGCGGGATGAAGCCGCCCCTGGACTGGCTTGGCCTGGCCTGGCCTGGCCTCGCTGCAGGAGGGCAGAAAACGCCCCTTCCTCTCTCTGCCCTCCCAACCCTTCGCAGCACAACACACTGCAGGTCTACTCTGGAGTAAGTCCCACTGTAGTCTATGGGGCTTACTCCGAGGTAAGTGTGCTAAAACTGCAGCCTCAGGACCCAATTCCCTGCATGACTACTCAGGAGTAAGTCCCATAGACTACAGTGGGGCTTACTTCCTTGTAAGGGTGCTGCATCTGCATATCTACACAATAGGAAGTCCCATTGTAATCAATGGAGCTTACTTCCAGGGAAGTGAGCATAAGACTGCAGCCCAGTCCTGTACACACCTACTCAGTAGCAAGCCCCACTATAATCAATGGGACTTAATTCCAGTCCAGTGTGTATAAGGTTTCAAGCTCAGGCTGCAGTCCTCTTCACTGGTTCCTGATAGTGTGCTTCTCAGACTATAATGGGACTTACTTCTGAGTAGATATGCATAGGATGCTGCCCTTAGAGATGGGCTTTGATGACCCTTAGAGCCCACTCCGATGCCTATTCTACTCAGAAGTGTGTCCCATTATAGTTAGTGTGTACTTCCGGGAAAGTGTGAATAGGACCTCACCTCAGTCCCTTTAAACTGCCCCCAATGGCTGCCCATGAGTGATGGGGCAGAAGACAAGGGGCTTGACTTGATTTCCTCAAGGCTGTTGGCTCACATCTTGTTCTTCCTTCTCCTGCTCAAGGCAACTGTTCATGCTTCTTTGCTGTTGCATTGCACTGGGAGCCTCACTGAGATGGTTGAGGCACATCCTTAGTCATGCGCTGAGGTGCTCAGGCTGGAACTGGGCATGTTGAAAAGCTTTGGTCACAGCAAGAGTGTTGCTCAAGCGTATGTGGTGCTGCGATTATAGGTTTTAGCTTTATAGGTCATTTCAGAGGAGTCAGTTCAGGATATGCCTGAACTATTATATTATGCTCATTTTTTATATTTGCATCCTTTCTTCTAGAAGCTCAGAATAACAGGAGGATTAACTGGGAAGAAATATATTTGCAGCATTTCTCTGAGAAACTTTAAATTGAGAAATAATGACACTCCAAAGACACCCACCATGGACATATTGATAGAAGAGATTGCACTTGTGTATCTGATCTCAAAAGCACAACAGCTTCCATACCACACCAGCTCACCTACCTGTTAAATGAAATCCAACATTTAGATATTCCTGTTGCTAACATATAATTATTTTAATTGCTGTTGCAACAACCACGTCATATGGGTCACTGTGGGACCGAGAGATTATTTGTTCCAATCCACAGCAGGAAGTAGAACTGGCTTCCTAATTTTATTCAAAGAGTCATAAATAAAGTCACAGTTTGTTTTATTATTTTGTGCTCCTTTAGGTTCGGTTTTCTCAAAATGTAGCTTAAGGATCCAGATAAGTTAATAAAATAAAGTTTGTCAGTTGGATTGGATTGTCCAAATTAAGGGCCACAACCATGGCCCAATGAATGTTATCACAAATATGATATTTAATTATTTGTGGGATTTATACCCCGCCTTTCTCAGTTAAACCGACTCAAGGCAGCTGACAACATAAATAACATAAGAATAATATATAAAAAGAGACATTTAAAAACAACCCATCAACCAAAATTAAATTAAAAAAATCAGTTGGAAAAACACTACGAAAAGCAGAACAACCCCTCTCCCTAACCTCCTTATCAACCAAAAGCCTTTGTCCATAAGAATGTTTTCAGGTCCCCTCCAAAAAATACAGGGAGGCAGTAGTTCTGAAGTCCAAGGGGAGGGAGTTCCAGAGCTGTGGAGCAACCACCAGAAAGGCCCTGCTCCTAGCCACCACACCTTTCACCTCTCTTGGTGGCAGCACGGTGAGCAGGCCCTCCCCCCGATGATCTTAAGTGACGGGTCGGATTGTATGGACGCATACGCTCCCTCTATCCTGGACCCAAACTAGAGGGTTTTGAAGATCAAGACCAGCACTTTGAATTCAGCCTGGAAACAAATGGGCAGCTAATGGAGGCTCTGAAGTAGTGGCCTGACCAAGTCAAACCTATGCGCCCCAGCAACCTCACGAGCCACCTTTTTGGACCATCTTCAGAGACAGCTCCATGTAGAGTGCGTTACAATAGTCCAGTCTAGATGTCACGAAGGCATTGGTCACCATGGCCATATCCAAATGATTTGGGAATGGCTGCAGCTGGCAAATCAGCTCCCCTGGCCACAGATTACATCTGGGATTCCAGGAGAACCTCCAAGCTGCAGACATGCTCCTTCAGAGGGAGTACAACCCTGTCCAGAGCAGGCTAATGGTCCAATACAACTTCCACACCAGGAGAACCTCTGTCTTATCAGGATTTAATTTCAGCTTGTTTGCCCTCATCCAGATCCCCACTGCCTCCAGACAGCGATTCAAGACTTCAACTGCCTGCTTGGAATTAGGAGGAAAGGAGAGATAGAGCTGGGTGTCAACAGCATACTGATGATACCTATTCCAAACCTCCGGATGTCCTTTTCCGCCGGCTTCATGTAAATATTAAAAAGCATGGGGAATAGAATGGAACCTTGTGGCACCCCACACGGAAGAGACCAGGGTGCTGAAAAAGCATCCCCCAGCACCACCTTCTAATTAATACATAAATAATTTGATAGCACTAAATATTGTTTAAACTACTGCACATATATGAGTAAAATGTGTATAGCTTTTCATAAGCAGTAAATACCACTGTTCAACATTTCCCATCATATTATAGGAAGACGTTTTTCCACCTGTGCAAAAGAGCACTAATTATTGCATTAATTATTAATGCATTAATTATTAAATGTATTAATTATTAAAATTAAATCTTAATTTCCAAGGAATATGCAGAATAACTCACAGCATTTCTTCCCTGCCATTGTCATTGTCACACTGCTTATAATGTGTAAGAGTCCTGAGGATGGTTCAGATAGTTAGAAGGAAAGGCAATTCTGATTCTACTTGATTCTGAAGGTGAAATCATGTATCCTTTTTGGATGCAACCAGATGGTTATTTGGGTGCACATGATTCTCTGTGTTTTATCTTCCCTTCAGACGATGACACCCTCTCAGAATCGAAGGTTCAGCTGGAACAAGATAAACCAAGTCCCCTTTCCACTCCTGTTTCCAAGCGGGTTGTTCTCGGTGATACAGTCTGCAGCTTGGCAGGAACAGCCGACCATGCAAGTAGTACAGTGGAGAACAAAGGGGAGAAAAAGGACTTGTTTAGTAAAACTTCTGAGGCTGGTAGTGAAGGCACCAGTGAGCTCCGGCAGCGCTCAAGAGGGGACCTGATGGAGATTTCACAACGAGCACCTCGACATGGGTTAGATCAGTATTTATCCAGATTTGATGAAGCAATGAAGCTAAGAAACCAGCTAATGAGTGAGAAGCCAAGTCAGGAGAATGGAAATGCTGCAGAGGAATTTGATTCTTTCCGCATCTTTAGATTAGTGAGCTCTGCTCTGCTTGCCATTGGCGTTAGAGCTTTTGTGTGCAAATACCTGGTGAGTTAAGAAAGGCCTTACTGTATTTTTTACTTTCTCATTTAAATTTTGTTGCTGTATTAACAAGTCTTGTGAGATTTAACATGACAAATTCCTTGTTATAAAGGAGGAAGCAGATGCAGAAAAATAATGAATTATTACTGAGCCCAATAATGAGCCTTATCCTATCCAACTTTCCATCTCCATTGTAGCCATAATGCAGCTCAGTGGTAAGGGAACACATAAGGAGGTCCCAGTGACTGCCCCTCCACAGGATGTAGCACATGCTCTCCTGGCACAGCTGTACCACCACTGGAAAGTTGGATAGCATTGGATCCTTAGTGATGGATTTTCTGGTTGGCACTTGTCACAAGATGATGTGGATTTTCATCCAAAGAGTACCCATCATGGCAAGCAGTGGCAGAACCAAAAGAAAGAAATGGTGTCAAAATATTGAAATTTGCTGCAGTATTTTTAGTGGCCATTAAGCTATGGAAAGTGATAAACACATGGGTAGGAATGACATCAGTGTGTGCTTTTAGGGATGTGTGCACTATTCTCACTTAGATGGTGCTAAGATCAGGGTGTCTGCCAAAGGACGATTATTGGAAGACTTCTGATGTGCAATAATACCTTTTATATTGTGTCCTTGGATGTTCAAAGTGCTTTATATATATTTATCTCAATAATTGTTGAAATCTTTGACCAACATTTTTGTCAGTGTGGATGTGGACTGAGACAACAGTGACTTCCTTAAGGTTGTCGATATGTTAAAAGGGAAAATTAAAAGCCCATAAATCAATATTAGTACATCAGAGGCTGCACAATACCATGTTTTGTATGCTGGTGACCTGTTCAGTAGCGCTCATAGTACGAGCATGATCATAATCATAAGCATGACCTGTTTGGAATGTGATGTTTTGAAACTTGCCTCCACATTTTTCCCTGTTCCATGACTGGAATGCTTCACCATAAAGAAGACTTGGAAGCATGTTAATGTGACTTTTCGTTGCTGCTTTCTAATTCATGCATATTTTTCTTTCCATTTCGTTTTCTACAGTCGATATTTGCTCCTTTTCTCACCTTGCAGCTTGCATTCATGGGGTTATCCAAGTATTTCCCAAAGGTAAGTATCCCAAAGGATTACTGGAATATTGAACTTCTAGAAAAGATGACAGCAAATAATTCTTTTCTAGAAGAGCCTTAGAACTCACAGAATAATAGATGTGTTCCAACATTTTTATACAGATTTACAATTGACTATATTTTGATTTATAATTTTGTATAATTCTATGGGCCCTATTAAATGAACATGTAGTTAAAATGCATGTTTTGTTTCTGACTTTTTCTTTCTATTAAAAAATATGAGGTATGGGAGGTGCAGTTCAGCTTAGAGAAGTCAGTCCAGGAGAGATGCCTTTTAACCTTTTGCCCTTGGTCTGATGATGATCTGGTCACCACCATCAGGTAGCTATCTGATTATAGGAAACAGTTCCCATTTCTGCCAGTGACAATTTTTTTGATATTAGGGTAGGAGCCATGTGGAGTGAATAGTCTGGTTTGTGATCATGGTGGAGGTAAAGAGCGTTCACCCTTTGTTATGAGAAGTGCTCTCTTACAATATTATACATTTTATTAATTTAGCATTATAAATGTGTTGGCTCAAAGTCCCACTTCCCTTCCCCCTCTTTCACTTCTAAACACACCTTTGGAGCTTACAAGCAAGTAATTCTTTAACTACTCTGCCACTGTCATTTATATGCTAATGTGAAGCATGGTCTTCTATTGTTCTCCTTGCCAGCCACATGGTCACTTCCCCATTCTTTCTCTTTTCAAACCTTGACCACACTTAGCTGGTTCTTCTTTATTTTCTGATTGGGTGATAGTCTCAGGTGGTGGTCTTCCCTCTCTTCCCCTTCCTGTGAGGTAAACAGCCACTCCCCAGGCTTGCCTTTTCCCAGGTAACCACACTTAAGTGGGCATGTCCTTCCTGGACCTAGGTTATATAAAAACCCTGCACTCTATTGTTCCCTCTCTCTCTTCCTGGACCCTCCTCCCATCTGGATACTGGCATGGTTTGAAGAAAACCATGACCCTCCTCCCATCTGGTACTGGCATGGTTTTTTTTTCCTCTTCCCCTTCCCTTGTCTCCCCCTTCTCCTTGGTACACACTAGGCATTGAACAAGTACATCTCATTTTAGGCTATTGAATGTATGTAATATTGGTTCATGCTTTATGACAATAAAATCTGCATCTTTGTGACAAGTTTTCCTTAGTGGTTCACTTCCTAACAAGGGGTATCTTCTCTGCATGACGCTGTTTTCGAGTCCTGCCTAGATCCTGTAGTAACCAAAGAGAAGCACAAGCTAATTTCCCCATTTTTACTGCTCTCTTGGTAACACCTTTGTGGACCTAATCCTGACTGATCCTCACATTTTCAAAGGACAGAAGAAACAATCAGAGAACAGTTCTAACGTCTACTCAAAAGTTAGCCCCATTGTGTTTAATTGGTCTTACTCCCAGGAAAGTGTCTTTAGGATTGTAACTTTAGTTTCATGGAATGTAGTTTTAAATAATATCTAATTTGATCCCCTGTGGATTTTTTATTTAAAAATTTGCAAATGATCCATCACAGTCAATGTACATGTGTTTAAATTTTGTTAAGCCACATGAAAAGAAGTCATCAGAGGACCTTATTTTGGGGTAAATATGTGTAAGTTCTATTGTAAGGCAAGTTAACCTGTTGGTCTTGCCTTGACTCGGTCATCAGCCTTTTAAATTCCTCTCCAGTATTCACTGGAGACTTTAACCCCTTTTTGTGATCAGTTATACTTTTTGTCACAGCAACGATATTTTCTGTGATGATTTCTCATTGGTCAACTTCAGCTGCTATCTTATAACTTTTGCTGTCCTACTGGGTTGTGTGATACATGGGAAAGTTTCCAAGTGTCTTGATGAATTGTAAAAGTAATTTTGTGTGTGTTCTTTCTTAGACTGAAAAAAAGACAAAGACGACAGTATTAACTGCTGCTCTGTTACTTTCTGGAATTCCTGCAGAAGTGATTAGTCGTTTCATGAACACTTATAGCAAAATGGGGGATGTCTTTACAGACCTTTGTGTCTATTTCTTTATTTTCATCTTCTGCCATGAACTGTTTGTGTATTTTGATGCCGAAGTGCCATGACAGCTGTGGAACTCAGTGTGATAATCCAACAGAACTGCATTGGTCTTTATTCCATAAACATCTCTGGGTATACAAACAGGATTAATAAACCTTTATCCAGTTTCTACTTATTTCAAAGCAGCTTAAACACTCTTCTGAAGTGAAGGGCAATGACCCAAATTAAATTAATATATACAAAACATATATTAATATTTGTATTGTAGGGCCAGACATTTCTCTTAAAGGGGAATGTTCTTTCTCTTTTATAGAAATCATCTTAAAGTTTAATCTTTTTTTCTGGCTCTGCAGTGTGAGAACACAGCATAGCTGATGCCTTGTGCTTAGCAGAACTACTCTGTATTTGTGATTGGAATTCCCTAGTGACTTACTCTGTATTTCTTTAACCCCCTTAAATCTCAAAATGCATACATTTTTGCAGTGTGAATATTCTGATAAAAATATTGTCATCCTTCAAGACTATGGTTCTGCAACAGAACTGAGCTGTGAAATAGCATTTAATTGCTTAAGGAGAGTGGTGTTCTGTTTGTTTTCTTAGAGTTGTGAAGGATGGATAGATGGAAAATGTGACTGTTAACAGCTAAAGGACTGAGCAACAAGATCCACCTGATTTCTGTTTGTTTTCTCTGAGCATTCAATATGTCTCATCTGAAGTGGGATCCTAACTCTTGGTGTGTTTATATTATCTAAGATGGTATGTGTGTTCAAACAAACAGAGCTGGTTAAAAAGCAGCTTTCTTGAGTTGTTGCAAACGTTTGGCACCTAAAAATATTACCAGTTTTGTTCATCTCTCTTATTTATCAAGTGCTGTTCATTTATCCCTTGTGCTGTAAAGCAAGCAAGGCTTTTAGTCATATTTTCATTCTCATGGATATGGGGTGAAGCTTTACATGAACTGGTGGGTTACGATCCATAAATTTGAAAACCACTGCTGTACATCATAAAAAGCTGACCAATGGATCTTTACTTGAGCAACAATGTACAATGTAGTGAAACTGATTTGTAAAAGCCATAGAACTGAGAAGGAGGTTGTGAGCCAGTACAAAGAATATAAAACATCTGCACAAATTGGTAGTACTCTATTCCCAACACCATTTGAAAATATATCTTTGTCAAGGAAAAAAATGTACTCTGTAGAAATAAGTCAAAATGCACAAATCACCATATACTATTCTGGAAAATACTTCAGTAAACAATATTTAAATACATTTTGTATGAAACCATAAAATATTGCAACATAACACATACAATTTAGAAAATTCAACTTATTTTAAACTAAATATAAAACATAACCATACCATTTTGAAAATGTTTCCCTGGTTTAGTTTTGCATTCTGTTGTAACAACTTAAATCTCTTACTCCGCGTGTCCCTAAACTCCTGTTGAGAACCTGTGGCTCACTCACAAGTCTTAAATGTAATGTTACAAAAGCACCATCTTTGTATCACAGTGGCACATGTGAAAGCTCAGTTGAGATAATTAGCAGGCAGCTATGGAATATTTCCCATTTTTCTGGCAAATGAGCAGATTTTCCATGGCTGCCTTAAAGGAATATAATGTCCTGAGGGCCCAGCTTAACAATTCAGAATTGTGAGAGTTTTCTAATTATACTCTGTGATAAGTTTTTCTACAGCTATTCTTAACTAGTTATTATTGAAGCTATTTTACTGCTTCAATAAATATGGTTTCCTTTATAAATTATATTTGCAGTTTGGATGTTTTCCTTGGGAATCAAAATTTTGGTGTATTTCTTAAAAGCTGATAAGACATTCCTTTCCCACTTGCTGTTTTTTACTTACATGTGTTAAATGGTACTTTTAATCTTGCAATCACAGAACCCACCTTCACTGTTACTTATATTGGTTGCGTTGTCTTGGGATGCATGGAAGGAATATAAAGTGAGAACTGCAACTGGAATTTTACTTATGATTCGGTTCAATTTGGAAAGCAGTGAGAACTGATGTTGCAAAAATAATCAGCAAAGTATTTGTTTAAACTTTATTTCCTGTGCACACATTTCCTTCTACATCTGTTGTGTTCAGTACATTTTGCACTACAATAAAAACTCAGTTTTCTCAAATATAAGCTCTAGCCAATATGTCTAAGGTTTTACATATATCCTTGATATTTTGCAATGTTATTTTGGAAAGTAATGGATGAATTTGAAAATATTCAGATTTGCAAGTGAAAGCTAAAACTTTGCTCGCATTCAAAATTTTGTGTAGTATGTGATGATTGCAGAAATGTGATATCTTTACCATAGAAATTTCCAAAATGCACTTGAAATGCAAAGTTCAGTCTAAGAGTTAGGTTTTTAGAGTTAAGCCATTTTAAAGTTAAGCTGTTATAATTAACCAGAAAACTAATGACACTCCAACTGGTACATCTGAATTCTGGTAATTCAGATTGGCTCAGATGGAGACTTAGATAGTGATAAACACTATAACACTCAGCTGTAATTGGGTTATTTTTATTTTTTAAAGCCGTATTTGTTACATTTAAAAGGAAGATGAGTGATAGAACTTTCACATATCGTCCTGTTTTCTGCTGTGAAAAGTAGGGTATAGATTGAATAACAGGTCATTGGTCAAAAGGTGTTTTCTGTATGTTTCCTTTTGTAAAAACTGCAGCTCCTCTATCCAATTAACCCTATAGAGTTATGTATGCCCTTCAGTGTAATGATTTCTGTGCTAGTTCCAATAAATTTATTAAAGTAATGTTTCTTACCATTATTTTTATTATTCAGTGCTGCTTTTGTCTTAATAAAGATTGCACTTTTCTCAGGATACATAGAAGGCAATTGGTCTCTCCTGAGACTGACTATAGTAGAATTAGTTGTGATAAATTTTTCCTTTGAGTTTGGACTGAGTACTTTTTATTCCCCTCCCAGAGAGAAAAAGAGAGGTTCCATCATTTGCTTTATCAGTAACATTGTTTAAAAAAGAAAGGGTCTTTCTGAGGGGGTATGAACCCGCACAGAGTACTGGCACCTCTGCGTCCCCCAAGTAGACATCCTAAAGATTACAAATATCTTCATGGTGAATACCCCCACCTTTATTTCTAGAAAAAAGCATTGAAAAATATATAATATTTGTGGTTTTAGAAAGTAGACATGATCATGGGAGTCCCATATTCAGATATGTACTCTGCCAAAAATCTGGCATTGTGGCACATCACATCTTCTCATTCAGGACACAATCCTAACCAATTTAGGCCAGCACATTTTTGTGTTATACAAAAACAATTGTTTCCCATTTTAAGGAGGCAGGCAATGTATCAATATGAATCAATTTCCATTTCTTAGCTTAATTTCAGCTTCATTTCTCAGCTTAATTTCAGCTCAAAGGAATAGCCTTCCCCTTGCAAAGCAATTCAGAAATGATCATCACTGAAAAATGATCATGCAGGGGGAAGGGGAGGAGAGAGGAGTCAAAGATGAAGCCTTTCTGAAGTCTGTCTCAGGCAAGAATAATTGCCTCCTGCATTACCATGGTAAACATGCTGATTTTAAGCCAGTAATTGCTGTTAAAGGGATGTTTATCTTTTAATGTAAAGGGACAATTCATTTGCATTCAGATAAAATTGCTGATTAATTAGCTTATACCTATATAGGATATGTCCGCATATTTAACCAATGATCTGCAGGTATGCCATAGAAATTTGGGGGAAGAATATTTATTAATAGAGCCAATGACAGTACGAGCTCCCAATCAACAGCATGGTGTGCCTTGACAATTTTAGGAGGTTGTCAGTGTACCATGAATTGAAAAAGGTTGAAAAATCACTGGGATATGTTCTAAGCCTACCTTTCACTTTGTGAGAATTCAGTATTTAAAAAAAAATCAGCAAAATATACCATAATCATAAAGCCCTCTTAGCCCTTCCCCTAAAAGATTATATTCAAAAGTTTTTTTTTTTAAGATTTACATATTTTGTATAAACAAGAGGGACTCAGGCTTATATTATCCAGGTTACCTGCTGGCCATGGCACAGAAGAACAGTAGGTAGTTTAATATTAGTGGGTGTTCCAGGATGTGAGATATAAGTACTGTAGATAATTCAGGGTTTTTCTATTGTTTCATTTGCAATGCCTGTACGGTGGTGCCTCACATAACAAGCGCCTCACGTAAAGTATGTTCCACGTAACAAGTCTAAATTTCCAAGGAATCCTGCTTCACATAACAAATCTGCTTCAGGTAACAAGCAAACCCCTCTGGCGCCTACTGGGCACATGTGCTATGCAGCCTTGACGCTCCACGTGGAGGCTCTTTAAAAGGGCTGCCAGCCAGCGCTGCTGCCTCTTACTGCCCCCAACTTGGGGGCAGTTGCCTGGAGATGCCAGAGGCAGCTGCCTCTGACTACCCCCAAGTGTCCCCACCAACCACCTTGAACTTCCAGCAGCAGCCCAGGGAAGCCTCCCAGGAAAGTGTCTTTGACTGCAGTCTCCTAACCATGTCAACCCAGAAGTAAGCCCCACTGTGTTAAATGGGGTTTACTCCCAGGAAAGTGTCTTTGACTGCAGCCTAAGTAGACTTCATAGGATCACGCACATTGAATGCATGTTTTGAATTCAATCCCAGTGTTTTGTCATCATTTTTACATCCAGTTAATATTTTTATATGAATATTTTGCGGGTTGTGAAACCCATTGTCTGAGTTTCCATTATTTCCTATGGGAAAATCCGCTTCACATAAAGAGAGTTTCACATAACAAGCATGCTTCCAGAATGAATTAAACTTGTTATGTGAGGCACCACTGTAGTACAATATATGGTATTGCACCATCAAAAGAAATAAAAAACCAGAGAGCCCAGTCCTGTACCTGCCTGCTTAGAAGTCGGTCCCATAATAGGCAACAGGACTTTCAGGAAAGTGGATAGGATGGCAACTTTAGAACAGGGTGACCAATGTAATAGCAGGAAAAGAGGACAAGGACCCCCAATGTAGGACGCCCTAGAAAATGTAGGACATAAAAAATGAAAAACACTCCTGTATATCTATTTTTAGCCTTATGTGCTGGAAGTCTGGCTGCTATCCTCAAGACACTTTCCTGGGAGTAAGACCCATTGGACATAATAGGACTTACTTTTGAGTAGACATGATTAGGATTGCACCCTTCATTGTCCTCATTGTTCTTGTGCGCAGGCAAAATGTAGCCTCCTTGGATTTCATAACTACATGTGATAGTTTCACATTAACAACAGTGGAATTCTAAGTGTGTCTACTCAGAAGTAACTCCCACTGAGTGCTTACTCTCAGGAAGGGGTGGTTAGGATGGCACCCAAAATCTGTCACTTACTATGAAAGTTTTAAAATATTACATATAATTCTTATTAAATTAAAAAATTACATGTAATTATTATTAAAGTTTGAAATATTACATATAATTATTTACACTAATTATTATTAATTAATTATTAATAATTAATTATTAATTAATTTCTTATTAATTAATTCTTATTAAATTAAAAATGGTTGCATAAATTCTTATTAAATTTAAAATTATAGCATATTTTTCTTATTAAATTAAAAATTATTGTATATAATGGTCTGAATTTCAGGAGAAGGAGGGGAGTGAGGGTGTGTCTTGAAGGACCAGGGGGGCTGGAAAGGAGGACATGTCCTGGCTGGGAACAGAGAGAGTCTCAGGTGGAGCTGCTGGTGCTGCCTGTAGGGACACTTTCTCAGTGGCTGCAGTTCGGTCCTCCGCCCGCCAGATGGCGGTGTGACGGGTGGGGGAAAAAAGTCGCGGCCTCTCCGTCCGCCTGAGCGCGTCTCTCTGGTGGCTTCCGCAGTCCTGCTCCAGAGGAAGGGAGGAAGGAAGGCCTCCAGGGACGACCAGCGCAGAAGCTCCGCAGTCCTTCTTTCTCCGGCCGCCGCCATGGGGCGGGAGTCCAGGTGACCGCCAGGGCCTTGCGGGGGGAAGGGAGAGGGGGAAGGGAAGGGAGAGGGGAAGGGGCACAGGCTTCCCGCTCCCTCAGGCCTCCGCCGGCTGTGGGGCCCGAGGGATGGTCTCCCCGGGCACAGGCAGGTCTACTCAAGAGTAAGCCAATTCCACTCAATGGCCTTACTCCCGGGTAAGTGGATGGGTTTGTAGCCACAGAGCTCAAGTCTAGCCATGTCTACTCAAGAGTAAGCCCATTCCACTCAGTGGCCTTACTCCCGGGTAAGTGGATGGGTTTGTAGCCACAGAGCCCGTCTAGCCATGTCTACTCAAGAGTAAGCCCATTCCACTCAATGACCTTACTCCCGGGTAAGTAAATGGGTTTGTAGCCACAGAGCCCAAGCCTAGCCATGTCTACTCAGAAGTAAGCCCCTTCTAGCTGGTGGACTTACTTCCAGGTAAGTGGATGGGTTTGTAGCCACAGAGCCCAAACCTAGGTAGGCATCTTTACTCAGAAGTAAGCCCTTCATAGACAGTGGACTTACTCCCAGAAAAGTGTGGGTGGGTTTGTAGCTGTAGAGCTCAAATCTAGGCATCTTTACTCAGAAGTAAGCCCCATTCTAGTCTATGGGCTTACTCCCCCCCAAAGTGGGAGCCTCAGAGCCCAAGCCAAGGCATGTAAGCTCAGAAGTAAGCCTCATTGTAGTTAATGGGCCTACTCCCAGGAAAGAGTGCAGCCTTAGAGCACAATCCCAACCACATCTATGCAAAAATAAACCCAATTGTGTTCAATGAATCTTACTCCCAGGAAAGTGCCTTTAGGATTGCAGCCTTAGAGCCCAATCCTACACATGGCTTCTCAGAAGTAAGTCCCATGATATTCAATGAGACTTACTCCCAGGTAAGTGTGGATAGGATTTCATCCTAAGATGGGTGTTAAGGGTTTCCCTTAACCCCTTTCATTCCTCCAAAAGACGTAGCAAGTTAAGTGGTTTCAAAGTACTTATAAGTATATCCTCTTATCAGTCTCCCTCCATTTTCTCTCAGTATGAATTAGGCTGACTATTAAAAGGTAAACTTTCTCCAGGAAGACCCTTAGATGACCATCTAAAAATAGCCTAATTTGCATAAAATATAATTGCTGGACAATAAATCCAGTTGGTCATCTAAGCAGGCAATTAATTAATCCACTCAAGGGCTAAGAGAGGCTCCAAAAAGGCTTCTGCTTAATTCAGTTTCTTTTCTGCTGGAAGGCAACCTCTCCATTGCCAGGCTTCAATCTCTGCCCATTTGCTTTGTATGCAGTTGCTTATAGCCTAGGCATGTCTACTCAGAAGTTAGCTCCATTCTAGTCAGTGGCCTCTCTATTCCATTGAATTCAGGAGAGAACTGAATTTGCAACTGAATGCAGATGTATGTGTCTTCTGGGTGGGAGTGGAAGGAAGGAAAGCTGATTCATTTTTTCCCTAACTAAGGAATCTTAACTAAGGGTGCAGTCCTAAGCATGTCTACTCAGGCCCATTCTGTTCTCTCAGGAAACTGTGTATAGGATTGCAGCAAAATTTGGTTGCAATGAATTTGGTTCATTAGTTACTATGCAAGTAATTGCTGTTGTATAACTAAAATTTGAACCTGTTAATTAGTTAAGGTAATTAATTAAGAAACGTAGGAAAAAAATACCTAATTCTGTTTTTCTCCTCTAAAGGCACTCAAAGCAGCTAACAATCAATAAAACACAGTAAAATACCATTAGATTCCTAGAACCAAGCCTTGCTGATGCCAGGTTCAGCCTGTATGTAATTGGTTGTCTTTTGTGAACACATACAGAGTGCATTTTTAGGCGTTTGTTCTCTGACATATCACGTGTTCCACCTATTTGAAGTACCAGTGGAACTGGATGTGATGACATCAGTGCTGGTCAGGTCTGGCTTATGAGGCCAGATGTGACAGTGATAAACACCAGTAAGAGGCTCAAAGTGAACAACACGAGCTTTATTGAGCACAGAAAAACATGCTTTGGAGCTCTACCTGACAATCTGAGCCTCCTACTGCTGTTGTGTTGCATTGCTGGCCTCACTGCTGGTCTCAGGGGTCCTACGCATACTTCTGGACACCACCTTAGGTATTACCAGTAGTACACATGCCATTGGTTGAGAAACACTGCTTTATGGTTTGTAAGATTTTATCCAACGCACTTTGTTTTGTCCAAGGCTTTTGAAAAACTTTATTGTGGGCACTTACATTAATTGCAAGCTCTGCTGTGGTACAGTCTTTTCCTTCCTTGCTCCTGGTGAAGATTTTCAAAGTGTGTGGAGCAAAATAATACCTTAAGTACAGTATACGTGTTCTTATTTTATTGGTGGCTGTTCCTCCGTTTTCTTTCCTCCCACAATAGTGACTCAAGGTAGCACATAAGTAGCAAAAAAATTAGCATTTAGAAACTTGATAATCAAGAATCACAGCATTGTTAAAATAGTGTATCTTTTAATGACAAAAAGAATAATCAAGATCAAGCATCAGTGTTCGCTAAAATGAATCTAAATATATTCTTGCATAAACAGGCTTTCAAGAGTTGAGAGTTTCTTAACTAGGGGGATAACACAGTACTTTATATCTTTATTTGGAGGTGATATTTTAAAAGTGTACTTTCCTAATATTTGTTTAAAGTACAACTTTGCCTGTAGTATTTTGTTCTTGGATTTAGCCAATATGCTGTTTTGTATTTGCACATCATGTCAGTGCTGGAAAACCTGTTTGATTTTATGTTCAGTGGTTGTACTGAAACACAAAAGAATAACTTTTAAAAGTGAGTGTAATGTGAGTGTAATGTTTTAAATATGTATACACCCAAAAACCCTCACTCATATAGAAGTGAGGTTGTTTCTGAGTTGCCTCAGGATAGATAAGAGTTGCCCCAGGCCTTAGCCAAGCAGCTGGACAGCATAGGCAGCCATTACAGGTCACTGTGGATGGGTCCACAGGCTTGTAAAGTTAATTCTGAGCTAATCATGTGAGTTATTTTCAACCTGAATGCACAAACTGTGTAAAGTATGAAGGAAATATGTGTATTTTTTACCTTTTACAACTTTATGTTGAAGCACATGATTGCATGTTTATCAAGATGAAATATGCACAAACATGTGTTTCTTGCATTTATATTAACGTGGAATGGAGTGCAACATGTAGGCAAACATCTCATGTTTCATGGGCAGTGTTCAGGAACTTATACCAGATGAGAAAAAAATCTTGTCTCAATTAGACTTTTGTTCCTTTAATGCTCATGAGGTTTTTTCCATCAGATAATGAGACCTGTTTTGAGTTACTGACACAATCAATCAATAGTATTTATATACCACTTTTCAACAAAAGTTCATGAAGCGTTTACAGAGAAAATGAAATAACTAATGGCTGAAATAACTAATGCAATAATTAAAACAAGTTGTCTGCTTTGCACAGGTGAAACCTGGCCTCAACTCAAGTTGATCCTTGTATCTGCCAGTAGTTAAAACCCATTTTCATGCTCCTTGAACCATGTTGGAGAAAATCCTGGACTGGTGTGGTATATGG
This sequence comes from Cryptoblepharus egeriae, assembly GCA_030015325.1. Lineage (NCBI taxonomy): Eukaryota > Metazoa > Chordata > Lepidosauria > Squamata > Scincidae > Cryptoblepharus > Cryptoblepharus egeriae. The sequence continues at coordinate 69,167,607 of JAREYC010000002.1, read as the reverse complement.
TTTGGGTATTTACATAATAAGCCTTGCAGTTTCTTGCATGGTAGATGTGCTTTCATGTTATCATGCGAAAAGCCCGGGACTGCATGTCATGAGCATAACCCATTTGTATCAGGCAGTTTATAAGGGTTCATGCCAAAATCATCAAATGCTGGTCCAGTAAAAGGTACCCATCTTGCTTACCATAATCTCTCTCATTTCCTTAGATCAACAAAGCAACAGTTATCCAAACAAAAACAGTGAGTTAATCTATTTAAAATAACAGTTTTTGATCTCACAATTTATAAGCTCAATGTACTGTGTTAATTGTTGCATTAATCAAACAATGCTACCTCATTCCATGTATCTTTTTGAGGTCCAGTTCTTAGGTTTCTGGGTTTTTGGAGGATACTTTTTTTTCCTACAGCAGAAAAATATATATTTTTACACTTATTTTCCTACTTTTTCTCTCTCCATATGAGATGCATTTAAGCTAAAGGAGACTTTCAACGCCATGTCCCTCAGTTTCTCAGTATTTTCAACTATGTAAAAGTCTTAGTACAGCAGATAATTAGGGTGAAGTGCTTCCCCACTTCTCTCTTCCAGTGCAATCCTAAGCATGTCTACTCAGAAGTAAGTCCCATTGTGTTCAATCGTACTTACTCCCAGGAAAGTGTGGTTAGGATTGCCGCCTTCATTCTTTTTGGGTAAATTGTGCCTAATTGAATCTCTTTGGGTGTTCACTGGCACATGGGGTTGGTTCCAAATGCTTCACATGGATATCAGTCATTTGATTTGCCCTTTCCTTGCTGCACCTCAAGTGCCTTACAGCACAAGCCAATATGTGTTTACTCAAGAGTAAGCACCAATGAGGTTTACTTTCAAGTAAACATGTATAGGATTTCAGCCTTAGTTGATTTCCTTTTTTCTTTGATACACCTTCTTGCTTTGAGCCATACTTCCACTTGAACAGCAAACAATTCAGATTTGAGACTGGTCAGCTTGAAAGGGACCAAAATGCCATTGTCAGCTGCACCCTTGATAAACTGTGAATTGTATGTTAAGGCCAAAGAGCAGAGACAGCACTTAAGAGGTCAAGATCTAATTCTACCATTAATTAAAGTTCCTAAGTTTCCAATTTAAATTGTAAGCCTCTTCATGTTCTTTCACACAATGTTTATTTTATACTTCGCCTTTGTAACTGTATAGTGCCGTATTCTGACAGTTTTATAACAAATATTCTCTTGTGGCTCCTTAAAGATTTTCATTTCTATATTAACATAAGTTTTCCTGGACTATCAGTGGACTATATTTTGTACAAGTTTATGGTGAAGTAATTTGGTTAATCTCTAAGGTGCTACAACACTCTTCATGTTTCGTGTTTAGTGCACCAGACAAATGTGACTACCTCTCTAGAACTTTTCTGTTATTGTACCGCCAACAGGCATTATCGGAAGCGCTCCTCATCACGAGGCCGCTCTGGAAGTCGCTCTAGAAGTCGATCTCCATCGGACAAAAGAGCAAAACGTGGAGATGATAGACGGTCTCGAAGTAGGGACAGAGATCGCAGACGTGAGAGATCGCGAAGTAGGGACAAGAGGAGATCTCGGTCACGTGACAGGAAACGTGTGAGGTAAGCAGAAAATTACTGAATCCTTTGTGAAAAGAAACTTTCATAGAAACTTACTAAATTGATGCTTCTCAATTAATGCAGGATATTTGCTGATTATGGATGTTGTCTTTTACGTGAAGACCAGTGTTGGAATTTTTCTGTGTACCAGTTTAGTTCTTGATAGGCTGGAATAATTGGCTTAATTTTGTCTGTTGCTGTTCAGTTTTCTATTGTAAGAGTTATTGGAATGATTTTTTTCTGCTTTCTTTCTGAGGACTTGTGATTACTTAAGCCAGTGGACAAATATTTTGGTTACAAATATTCTGCTCCTTGGTAGGCGTTCAAGAAGTAGAGAAAGAGAACGAAGTAGAGAGAGGAGACGATCTCGTAGTCGGGAGAGAAGAAGATCCAGAAGTCGCAGTAGAGGGAGACGTTCTCGATCTTCCAGCCCAGGAAAGAACAAGAAAGCAGAAAGGTAATTTTTGTATATGATTGCGTGCCATTTTATGCAAATACTGTAATGGAATGGGCTGCAGTGTATCAGTGATTAAGATGCTGTGCTTGTCTACCTGAAGGTTGGCAGGTCAGCAGTTTGATACCTAAGTACTGCAAGACAAAGCTCCTGTTACTTGCCCAATTCCTCCCAGCCTAATATTTTGAAAGCATGTAAATTCAAGTAGATAAATAAGTATCACTTTGGTGTTTATTTATGCCAGCCACGTTATCATGGAAGCATCTTTGGACAATGCTGGCTTTTCGGGCTTGTAATAGAGATGAGCACAGGATCCTAGAGTTGGTCGCTGCTAGCAGGGACAACCTACAAGGGACAATTTTATATTTACCTTACTGTAATAGAATGGATTTAGTTATGGGTGGATTGCTGTAGAAAGTGAATATATATTTTAGAAGCCTTGAGACATCTTGAATTGAATGTGAATAAAACAAACATCTGAAGGAGAGAATCCAGGATTACAAAGAAGCGTTTTTTGATTTCTTTCTTACGCATCTTCTCTCTTAATTAAAGGCATCTGATTTGAATGGAATCTTTTGTATCTGGCTATACTGCTAATTACCTATTTCTTCTTACAGTGTTTCTGCATTTCTAACCTAGGAATTCCCTCCATTCTTAAACAGAGATGGTTTTACACACATAATGTATGCTTTGATATAGGATACCCCTTGCACTTCATGGTAGGGAACCTAACTAGTTTATCTGTAAATGTTTTCTCTTTTATGGGAAAGAAAGGTTTGTGTTCCTCTCTTGAGATCTAGAAGTGTGAGCTGTGAAGAGTTGTCGTAAGTAGGGAGTGAAATTTTCACCCAGATTGTGCTTTGGTCAGCACTGTGTGCTGAATTTATCTGATGCTGTGTAGCACAAACCTTCCCAAAAATGCCACTGATAATTCACTTGCCACTTCTGAAATTAGGGCTATAGCCTCTTTTGAAATTTTCACATTTGTATTCCTGCAACTAGATGGGAAAAAACTGAACAGGTCTTCTTGATTCTATGGAATTGCTTTCTGAAAATTAAACACAGGCATATTGTATTTAATATGCTTAGATATCAAGATACTAAGAAAGAAAGCAAGCCTCCGTCAGTCTTGAAAGACTATGGTATCATGCTTGGTGCTGCATACGCTGCATGCAAAGCATGAAAGCCTCAGTTGGATTGTTATGGAGGATAGGCTGTTACCCAAGCAGCAAATCCCCCCTCTCCACACCACTGAATTAGTCCTGTGGAAAGGCAGAGCCAATACAATTGGATCCAGCTGTGTTGCAGAGCTGGGCTAAAGGACAGGAGCTCACCCTGTCTTGTGGGGCCAACCCGGGAATCAAACCCTGGCCTGCTGGTTAACAGGCACAGTGTCTTAGCCACTTGCGCCACCCACAGCCAAGTGTTCAAGAAGGCAAGTGTTAAATCAGTGAAGCAAGCATTCTTTTTTGTTAGCTGATTTGTACAAGCAGTATTATTTGTAATTCTTAATTTAGGAATACTCCTGTAGATGTACTGTATATGAAATTGATAATGCCAGAGAATCCTGCAGAGTGATAGAGTTAATTTTCCCTTATTGAAGTCTCTTTTGTCACATGCTGTCTCTGGAATTTCTGTTGTCTCTGGAATTTCTGCTGTCTCTGTCCCATTGAAGAATGGGATTATATTACCTGTACTGTAAGTTGCTAAGCTACATGTTATACCAGATAAATTAAGCCTACTTAGTTAGTGGACCAGAAATATTTTATTGGATTAGTTTACCATTGGATATTAGTTTACCATTTGTTTTGCCCTTTCCTCCCTTACAGTGCCTCATCGCATAAACCAATATAGTATATGTTTACTCAGACGTTTTATCATGTGACCTGAAAAAAAGCTGTTTCCTATGTGTGAAGAGGGCACATTAGAAAAAGATGCTAAAAAGCTGTATCACTTTAATTGTACTTTGGATCTTAGCTTTTTTCTTAGCACGTTTGTGACTACTTGTGGGTGAAATCCAGAGTAACTACGGGGAGTCTTTCCTCCGGTGTACGAACAATTTACTCTGGATCACAATATGAATTTCCCATAGGTTTTCACTAGGTGGTGCAGTAACTATGGGTGCATGTAATGTCTCTTACGTGCTCCTGTAGTTACTCTGGATTGTGCCCTAAGTTCCCTTGAATTCATTGGAACCTCTGAATAAACACACTCTGGATTAAGCGGCATGTGTTTGTACAGTTTGATCCTTTTGCAAGATTCAGTGCTCATTAATCCATTAAACAATTTCTGTCAAACATTGCATATATGGATCAGGGAACAAATATGTACATCGGTTGGCCATGGAGAAATGGTTTTATTTTTAAGGGTGTTATTTGGCATAATATCACCCTGCTGTGTATCTTGGTAATTATTCTATTATTGGTTACACTTTTTACCTCTCTTGGGAAGCTGGAATGTTCTATCAATTATATGCAACTCTTGATATTGTCTTTCAGATCACGATCTAAAGAGAAAATAGAAGGTGTTGAACTTATTAAGGAGAAGAAAAAAGAGAAAGAAGATAAAGAAGAAGAAAAGGATAAAGATGTTAATGTATGTATATTGGCAGTTACGAGGCAAAGCCTGTTACTTTGGGTCTAATAGGTGCTTTGGGTCAGTAAGAGGAAGATGGACTATAAATATTGTAAATGAATAAAATAGTTACTTAGCAGAACAGAAGCATTGTATGCTAATCTCCACTTCTGCAAGTGGAGAAGACTCATAAGAAGACTTATGTTTATTCCAGAAGGGGGCAGAGTAACCTAGGAGACTTTGATACTCCATAGAGTCCTGCTGAGGAGGGGAGCATAATAGACTGTTTGTTGGGCCAAAGAGAGGGGAAGGAAAGTTCACTTCCAGGTGCAAGATCAGGAAACAAACCATAGTGTGTTTCCACTTTGACAGTGTTTTTGAAACCTGGGAGGAATCTTGTTAAATTAGGTGTCTTAGTATTGGTTTCAAAATTAGATGTAATAAACATTTAAGATCACATTTTTAAATAGAACCTAGCCTCACTGGTTGACACAGGAATTTAAATGACACTGTCTAATTAGTGTAGTCCAGCTGTGGTTTTGGAACTTGTTTACTTTTTCTGTTGCTTGCCCCTTGTCATATTTACTATAAAAAAGAACTGCAATGTAATTCACCTAAATAATCAGTGTCTAGGAGAGTGAACTTCAATTAGGCAAACAGTAACCAAGAAACAGAGTAATTACCCTTAACAGTATTCCCAGTCCAGCACAACTCATTTATAATGTTGTGTGTATGCTTATATATATCTGTGATCAGAAATCTGTAGCACATTATTCTTTAGCTTCTAGATTGGAAAAGTTCAGTTTCCCAAAATATTGTGGTGTGGGATGATACTGTTGTATACTTTCTGTTGTTGTATGCTTTCATATATTGATGATACTGTTGATACCGATACTTATGACAGAAGCTTTCCATGCTTTCATTTTCTTCTATTGATTTTAGTGGCAGCCACTATTTTATTTAAGTTGTCAGTAATTAGTAATGTATCATTTGATTGTTTTTTCTCTCTGATAGAATTTTGATCAGAACAAATTAGAAGAAGAAATGAGAAAACGAAAAGAGAGAGTGGAAAAATGGAGAGAAGAACAGCGCAAGAAAGCTATGGAAAATATAGGAGAACTGAAGAAGGAAATTGAGGAGATGAAACAGGGGAAGAAATGGAGCTTAGAAGATGATGATGGTATTACCTTTGTACCTAACTAATTGGTGGTGGGAGAGGAGAAACAGGCTCTACCTTACTGTTGCATATAGCACAGTGCAGATATAGGTGCATGTAATGGAACTATATAGGTGCATGTCATGGAACTTGATCTACAGAAGAACCATATTTTTTGAGAAAAGCTGGGAAGAAAAATTTTGCTCTAGGGACCTCTGGTATTACCATGGTTTGTTGTATCAGGAATGCAGTTTAAAAGTGTGTCAGACTCCCGTCTTCCCTCCTTAAATAGGTTACAGAACTGAACAGCTTGTAGGTTTGAACAACATGTAGAGCTACATTGTAACAAGCCAGGATCCCTATATGAATGAGATGAGGAGAATACATCCTTGGCACCCTTTGTCTTTCTAAAATCTATGGTGTATTGGATTATTTGAACGGGGTTATACATTTGCAAAATTCTGGTTCTGGAACATGCCTTCACCAGCTTGAAGGTTTTAAAAGTTCAAGGAGAATAAATTGGGAGTTTCTAATTAGTGCATTCAAAGACTTTAAAATAATTTTAATGGTCTTTAAAAACACATGAAAAGGGGAATGAATTCTTGAAAATATGGGGTGGATTGAGACGGATGCAGAGTTGATTTAATGACTGCTTCCAGTGGCTTGCTCTGGTAGAGTGAGCTGAATTTTTGTTTCTTACATTTGTTTCTTACAGAAGTAGCAAAACGGAGAGGAGAGGACACCAAGCTTAACATGTATTTAGTAAAACTATTTAAACATTTAACCTTAAAATTATATATAATTGCCAGAATGTTTTTTCAAGCATAAGTTCACAAGATCCCTCTTTAAAGTGGGTTCACTTTACTATCAAATCACCTCACAGTACACACTCCGTAGTAAAACAAGGTTCACTATACAATAAGTTATTCACTTTACAATGCACTCATGATTGCAACTAATAAGCTTATCTGTCACCCATGGTATCCTATCAGCAATGCAAATACAAGCATTTGATAAGAGTCCCAACAAATAGCAGTGTGTTTATCATGGTTGAGAACAAGTGATATGGAGCACAATCCTAACCATGGCTACTCAAAAGTAAGCTCCATTGTTCAATGAGTCATACTCTCAGGAAAGTGTCTTTAGGATTGCAGCCATTGTCTTGTAATTTGTTTTATAATTGCAAGATTGTGTAAACTGGTGGCCATGGCTCTTTAAGACCACAGAAGCACCTTTACTATTACCGTATAGAGCAGGAAATAGCTTAATTATATCTGTCAAGTGACAGAAACCTGAATTTCTGCAGTGTTGGAACAAATTACTCACAAAATGTTATTGGTTTCACATTACAGTAGTTTCACAGTACAGTACTATTTCTAGAGGAGATAACCATCATAAAACATCTTTTATACAGAAACATCTATATTTTTTCCAAATTATTTAACCTGTAGCACCATTTTACTAAGCATATCTAGAAAAGCATTGTTTATTTGTATCTCAGAATGGTTTTTGTGTTGTAAATCTCTTTGCATTAGATGATGATGAGGAAACTGCAGAAGGGGAAAAAGAAGGTAATGAGATTGAAGATGAAGAGCTTGATCCACTAGATGCATATATGGAAGAAGTCAAAGAAGAGGTCAAGAAATTTAATATGAGGAGTGTTAAAGGTGGAGGAGGAAGTGAAAAGGTATATTTGTTTTTTATAACCATTAAGACTTTTCCTGCCTGCATTTGTTGCCATTTGGTGACAGAATGTAAAGCTATTTTAGAAAAAAATTTTAGTAATAAAATCTAGTCAAAACATAGGCTTTAGGAATATTAAATCTGAAAGACATGAGATCAAAACCAGTGTAGTATTAGAGTCAAATTAAAAGTTTGGCTCATGTTGCTAGTTTGGTTTTGGCTTGCTACCAGTGTCTTCAAAATTTCTAATTGTTACAATCATTTCTTTTTAAAGAAATCAGGGCCAACAGTTACTAAAGTAGTAACTGTGGTGAAAACAAAAAAAGCATCTCCAGAGACAGAAAAGAAAAAAGGAGAACTTATGGTGAATGATCAAGACGCAATGGAGGTAACATCCGTTTGTTGAATTGTTTCTTTTGCAAAATGAAGTCTCACTGTCATTGAGGTATTTCTGAAAACACTGGGGGTCAGAGTTTGTGCATTCTGTTTGTATACCGCTCTGCACTAAGGAAAACAAAAAGTTTGCCGTTGTCATAATGTATGTTTATGTGTATTTCACAAGAGTTGTGTATTTTCAGGGAGTATGGAATATTCTGACAGAAAGTGAAACTATGAAAGATATGCTGGATATTAAGATGGACTACCAGCATATTTAGTGGTGCATAGGAGATGGACATAAATGTCCTCCCTAATCAACAGAAGCCTTTCTCAGCCTTCCTATATTTGAAATAAAAGCTGAAATGTTCAGACTTCTATATTTCACAGCAGATTTTAAATTTCATGCTTATTAGAACGCACATTAAATAATTTTTCATGGCAAAAGCAGGAGGAGGAATGTAAGGGAGTGTATTGCCCTGGTGATGAAAGAGGAGAGACAACAAAGTGGGGGGGGAGGGGAGATGTTAGAAAATGTACTCTAGGATGGAAATTTGGTAGGGCTCAATTCATTCTGCAGAAAGCAGATTATATTTCCTGTTTTCTTTGTTTCTTATAATTCATCAGTATTCTTCTGAAGAAGAGGAAGTTGACCTGCAGACTGCACTGACAGGCTATCAGACCAAACATAGGAAATTGTTAGAACCAGTGGATCATGGGAAGATTGAATATGAACCTTATCGAAAAAACTTCTATGTTGAAGTTCCAGAGCTAGCTAAAATGAATCAAGAAGGTAAATGAATCAATAAAGAAAATCTTGATATAATAATATATAATAATTTCAAAGGGTCACTCACTCACTCACTCACTCACTCACCTAGTCAAAGCTTCTCCAAAATTTGGGGAGGGTCTTCAGTGATGTATACACTAACTGAGAACTAGTTTTTAGAAATTTAACCCCAAAGGGTTGCAACTTTTTCTTTGTTTTTGTCCTGTAATTGCTGCCTCATCAGCACCGAGCCCAAACAACAGACCTAGAAGAATGAAATTTCGGGAGGGTATTCCTTCTGTGATGTAGGCAACCAGTAAGGACCAATTTCCAGAAATTTAACTCCAAGGGGAGTGAAAAGGGGTGCAACGTGTTCTCATCCCTATACCTAACATTGAAAACTGTTTGACACCCAGCCCAAACCTAGAAGCATGAAATTTGTGATTTAAGGACCTACTAAGTACCTGTTTGCTATCTGCTGGTGCTGTCCTCTTCACATTGATATTGGTGTGCCAGGTAGGGATGGTTGGTGCCTGTTGGTACACACTGCCTGCTGTTGCCCGCTGTTCGGTGGTGCCTGCTGGTGCCCTCCAGGGTCCACAACCTGGTGCAAATACCTAGTCCCTGTTGGTGCCCTGTGTCCACCAATGCCCTGGAATGTTTGCCGGTGCCCAGCCATGACTGGGGCCCACAAATATTTTTGAAATTTTACTTGTGCAATGAAAAGTAAATTCTGCTAGTATATTCAAGTGTCCCTTGCTATCCACTAGGGTTCTGTTGTGGAACCTCTCATGGATGAAATCAGTGTATAAAGAAAATAAAATACTGTAGATTTAAAGACTTATTTCCAGTTTTTTTTTGCTCCTAATGTAATAAGATTGTGCCTTAATTTCTGCAAGGGTTTGATTCTGGGACTACCTGCTGATACAAAAAAAGTTTTAAATAAAAGCAGTTAAATAAAGCAGTTAAGTTATGTAACCTTATACATATTGAAAAAGCCCCAAATACAGGTAGATCCTTTTCACCCCTTTTCTATCTTAGGATAGCCACAAAATTCCACAAATGCCTGTAGATCATCAGTATGGCAAAGGTCTCATTGGTCAGAGATTTTTGTTTGCCTTCTCTATTTTTACTAGTCCTTTGTAATATTTCTTTGTAAAATGTGGGATTCTATTGTTTCATAGTACCTTTTGTTATAAACTAGTCAGGAAATCTGCAAACTGATGGGTTTTGGAGTTGTACTTTCGCTGTTCATGGACATGAAGCATTTGACATACTAAGAAAAATACTTCACTGATAGAAGTGATCTTTGATGATCCATAACTGTACAGTCATAATAGTAATGGTGAAAGCTTGTTGGAAAACATAATGCACTGCTACAGTGCAGGCTACAAATATAAAATATACTGCTACAAAAATTGATAGCTTCCTATCAACTATAGCATGTTGTAAGGGGATATAGAGCATGTATTTTTATAAAGGGATATTCTCCATTATAAAAAACAATGTTTATAAGCCAAGTTGTGTTTTGCAGAGGTGAATGCATATAGGCTGGAAATGGAAGGAATTACAGTCAAGGGCAAAGGATGTCCCAAGCCAATCAAAACCTGGGTGCAGTGTGGAATCTCCATGAAAATTCTGAATTCCCTGAAAAAGTAAGTGAGCAGTACAAGAAAAATGCATGGGTAGTTAGCATGCCTCATTGTATATAAGGGCCCAGTCCTATCCAACTTCTCAGTGCCAATGCAGCTGCAGTACAGCCCTAAGATAAGCAAGCAAATATTCCCTTCTGGGGAGACCTCCATGACTGGCCCATCACCCATCATTGTGTGCCATGTTTTCATGTCAACATTAGTGATAGGATTGGCCCTAAGAAGTCTTCTGGACATGGTCCTTGGTTTGCAGCATTCAGCTATTGTACGGATCAGTATACAAGAAATTGTATAAAGTATAGAATTGTTGTGCTTACTCAGGACTGTAGGATGGCTACAACATACTAATACATATTTATAATTTTTTCCACTAGAGTGAACAAATACCTGTGCTGTATTTTTTGGAATTACCTTTAACCATCAGAATACTCTGTTAACCTCATAGATTGTTTCATGTTCTTGATTGATGAAATCACCTTGTTTTTTTGTTTCTCTCAAGGCATGGCTATGAAAAGCCCACCCCTATCCAAACCCAAGCTATACCAGCAATTATGAGTGGGCGTGATTTAATTGGTATTGCTAAAACAGGAAGTGGAAAGACCATTGCTTTTCTGTTGCCCATGTACAGACATATCATGGATCAAAGGCCTTTAGAAGAAGGGGAAGGACCAATAGGTATGAATGAGTATAATAGTGCAATCCTTTAAAGCCTATGTTGTTTCAGTGTGCATGTTCGTTTTTAGTGAATTCAGTTTGAACTGGATATGAACTATGATAGGAAATACTTTCCTGTTACACGTATAATATTATAATAGAATATTTGATGCTTGTTTTAGCCATGTCTAAAGATATAAATTTTCTAAATGAGAACCAGAGATTGGAGTGTAAATAAAAAGAGTAGAATTAGGGGTTGATCATAGTATTTGCTAATGACTGAAACTAAGATGCATCCCTGTATTTATCAGCACAGCACAGTTACAGACAGAATTCTACTTTGTTGGGTTCAGTTTAGGTTCTTATTGTATACATCAGATTTAAAGTATGGGCAGTGACTGAAATAGGAGGCTGCTCATGAAATTTTCCCCTATAAACGGAATTTGATAATGTTTTCAGTCACCAAAACTTTTGCCAATGATTTATATTTATATGTCAGTTGTATGATTTATATTTATGCCAATAACATGACTTGAGTCTGAAAAAATGTTAAAGTAGACTTGATGGAAATCTAATAGAACTTCTTAATGTAACTTGATAAAAATATTACAATAATTAAAATACAACTTCTTGCTGTAACTATGCAACATACAAGAGCTACCAAACTGCCCTAGCAGTTTTGTCTTTATAGTCGGATGTGTAGGAAAGAAGGGGCAGCCAAAGTACATTGCTTCAGAAGTTACAGCTGCAAAAAATCAGCTCAATTAGTTCTCTCTCTTTCCACTCTCTCTCTCACACACACACACACGCTCTCTCTCTCGCTCTCTCTCTCTCACATGCACGTGCTTTCTGAGAGTCATGATTTAAAGGGAAGATTGTTAGATTTCTCAAATATGCTTTAAGTTCATCAAAATGAAATACTTAAGACAAAAAAATCTTAATACCATTACAGTGGCGCCTCACGTAACAAACGCCTCACGTAAAGTGTGCTTCACGTAACAAACACTCGTTGGCAGTTGGGGCAGATGCGCTGGCTGGCAGCCCTTTTAAAAAGTGTCAGGGCTGCCTAGCGCGCCTGCCCAGAGCAAAAGCAACACTTCCGCGCTGTTCCTCCTGTCGCTGGGTGTCCACTGGGCAGAGGGAGAGAACAGCAGTGGAGAAGAGGGAAGCAGCTCAGGGCTAGCCAGAAGGGAGCAGGGGAGAGAGAGGCTCAGGATGGAGAGAAGGAGAAAGTGGGGAGACACTTTGAAAGTGTCTTGGATTGCTGCCTCCTAACCATGTTAAATGGGGCTTACTCCCACGTTTAACTCCCAAGTTGAATGTTGCTTACTCTGTGTATTAAATGTTGCTGACTCCCAGGAAAGTGTCTTTAAGATTGCAGCCTAAGTAGACTTCATAGGGTCATGCACATTGAGTGCATGTTTTGAATTCAATTCCAGTGTTTTGTCATTCTTTTTACACCCAGTTAATATTTTTATATGAATATTTTTTGGGTTGTAGAACCAATCATCTGAGTTTTCATCATTTCCTATGGAAAAATCTGCTTCACGTAAAGAACGTTTCATGTAACAAACATGCCTCTGGAACGATTGAAATTTGTTACGTGAGGTACCACTGTACTTGATTTCTTTTGTAGTGGTGGTCTTTCTCTTTGTTTACAGTCCTAAACATAAATAACTTGCAAAGCAAGTTATACTGAGATTGGTGTGATTTTTCTAAGTATTTTAGGATCTGGATGTCTGTGATTATCTAACTAATCTGTGTTCTTAACAGCTGTCATTATGACTCCAACTCGAGAGCTGGCTTTACAGATTACAAAGGAGTGTAAAAAGTTCTCAAAGACACTTGGGCTTAGAGTTGTGTGTGTATATGGAGGAACAGGAATAAGTGAACAGGTATTTATAAAAACCCTTCTCTTATTCATAATAAGCTTGGCTTGCCATGAGAGCAAAATTTGATTAGAAACCCTTTTGTAGGTTTCAGTTATTACTCTTTAATTCCTGCTGTGATTGTAAGCATATTTTTTGAGGAGCGGGGGGGTGAATATGAAGAATGAGTTCTTGGCAAAAGTTAGAGTAGAATTTTAAATTCTGATCTGAAAAGTATGGGGTTCATTCTTTTAAACAAGTTTCTAGCTTGTTTCTCTAACATTAACAAATGTTGTCATTACTCAAAGGAGTGAGCCAAGCCACATTTTTTAGGAAAATGTTACCCCCCACAAATGAAATTGTTAAGGAACTGTTTAGTGCAGAAATGGATTGTTATTTTATGGTCAAACACTATATTTAGAATACATTGGTTAAGTGCCATTAATTAAGTCATTGTGGGCAAAATCCAGAGCAGTTATGGGTTCACACAGTTACATCACTCTCTAGTGTTATGCTATGGAAAGTCACCTTAACTGCTCCACCGCAAAGGGCTTAATTTGACATTAAGATATGGGCCTGTGTTAATATATTTTAAACTTCTTTCTGATCATTTTGTAATCAGATTGGTGAACTGAAAAGGGGTGCTGAAATCATCGTTTGCACACCTGGCCGTATGATTGACATGTTAGCAGCTAATAATGGTAAGAGAGTTTTTATGTTACTGAGAATTTTTATGTTTAATAAACCTGGGCAGTTTCTATTGTGAATATATTTCTAAGCAGGAGTCTCCAAACCTTTTGGCAGGATGGCCACATCATCCCTCTGACACTATGTCAGAGGCAAAAAAATTATCTTACATTTCAAATTTGAATACATTTACATAAAAGAATGTATTGGAGTGGATTACAGGGCTTGCTCGGGAGCTGGATAAATGGATCTTGAGGGTTGCTGAGGGCCACATCTGACCCCAGGATCGGGGTTTGAAGACCCCTGTTCTAGAATGTATGTATCAGTTGAAGCTGTGATATCTGATATGGTGTGTGCAGTCATGAAAATGGCTCTTCAGTGTCTTTTAATATGGAAGAATATTTGAAGGGCAGGAATGAGCCATCCTTTGAAAAGTTTCTAATACATGTATTTTAGATTTATGATTAAACTTCAAAATCGGCTTACTTAGGACAAGTGTTTTTCTATCTTATTTTGAAGTAATGCTGCTTGTCTTCTGTTTGCACTAATGTAACATAGGCTGCAATCCTAAGGACACTTTCCTGGGAGTAAGACCCACTGAATTCTATGAGGCTTACTTTTGATTAGACATGGTTAGGATTGCACCCACAATTCACTTCTTGTCTAAAGAAATCTAGCTCTACATTTCTAAACTAAATCAGCGTAAACTCTCTTAAAATTAAAAACATGAAGTTTACTACATGATCACTGCTTACTACAAATGAATACATTAAACGGAGATATTGCAGCTTTAAATTCATTTGATTGAATTATTGCATGCTTATCAGCCAATGTTTGATAATTTGTTGAAATATTGTACTTCAAAACCTCTACTAAACTGTTGACATTTGACTTCTGTGGAAAAAGTCCCTTCAAGAATTTTAGAGCTGGGCTTCCAAGACTAAGCCATCAAAGGTAGGTACAGCAATGCTGTTACCAAGTAACGTGCACTTTAAGAGCTAAACAATGAAAATGTGATCAACATTAGGGTATTGACATGCTACAAGGGCACTTAGACCTGAAGAAGAAAAATCTATACAGTAATCTCCATTGATATTGTAAAGACTGTGGTTAACAATAGGCTTTTTAGAAGAGATGTCCCCTTGCTTGAAAAACCACATATGCCAGTGTGGTAGATCCTTGCCTAATGGAAGCAGTGGTTCTTCCAACCATGAGAAGTTGGTGTGATATTTTAAGCCTTCTGCATATTCACAACATGAGAATGAAAGTGATATGGTAATTGCCAGGTTGCTTTGTCAGTGCAGAATTGGATCATCCCCAATGATGGAATGAAGGCTTGTCTGTACTGCAGTGGAATTTGAATTTCCTTACTTTCTTAGGCTACCAGATGCACCTGCCCTTTCTGTAAAGTGTTCCCTTGCTCTTTTTCTATAAAGACAAGAACATTTAGAAGAATTTGGAGAGGGCTAGTTTTTATCTTTGGCTTCCTAATGAATTTGATAGAAGCAGCAACACAAGCATCAGAAAAGATACAGTTTGAAAAGTTTGAAGCTACTTAGGTTTTCATAATACATCTCTGGTCTAGGGCAGTGATTTTTCATCGCACGGCACACTAACAAGGCACTCAGATTTTCAAGGCACGCCATCAGTTGTTTTTACCATTGACAAGGCACACCAGACTGTTAAAATCCCCCAATTTTCCTATTAATTAATGTCAATCTTCAAAAATCCCATGGCACACCTGAGGTGTAGCTATAGCACACCAATGTGCCATAGCATACTGGTTGAAAATCATTGTTCTAAGGGTTCAAAAGTCTCTCTCCAAATTCTAGATTACGTGAATAATCTAGAATTGGATTTCCACATCTAAGTGCAAGTGGAAAGTCAATCTCTGTACCTATGCATGCTCTCTCTGGTTTCGCTCACTCTGCTCACCAGCTGCAGCCAGTTGTGCACCCAGCTCTTTGACCTCCTATAGCAGGGGATCAACCCCCCCCCCCACCCCGTCCACAGCCCAGTGCTAGTCCACAGTGCCTTGGCCACCAGGCCGCGCCAGTGCTGGGCCCCAGCAGGAATCCTGGGGTCACTCGGCCCCAGCCTGGTCCAGTTTCTCTCTGGCTGCAAGGCGAGCCAGGTGTGCCCAGCTCACCTTGCAGTTGGGGAGAAACTGCTCAAGCACAGCCCTGCTACTGAGCTGCACCTGTGCAATGTGCCCTGGCCACAGTGTGAACTGCACAGGCGCAGATCCTCCTGGGACAAGGGCAAACTATGCAGGTGCAGTTCCAGGAGGAACTGCGCCTGCGCATCCTGCCTGGGCAGTGGGAAAATTTTTTCCCATGGTGCTGGGCCATGGTCCCACAGGGTTGTGGACCCCTGTCTTAGAGGATCCTTTTGGGGGTTGTCATGAAGGGTTCAAACTAGGGTAAAGGTTCACACTTGGGTCTCTGTCATTGGTAGTGTGTGAAAGTACTTTCTGCTGGCACGAAGGGATCTTTGAATCCGTACCATGATGTCAGACTGTCACTTATTTGTGGTGGCACCTTTAAAGATAACCACACTGACTTGAAAAATGAAATCCTTATATGCATCATTTTGTTCTGAGTTCTTTACCCAAGACAAATGACTTGTATATTTGCATATTCAATTGCCGCTCAGTTGACTGATGGCTTTTAGACTGAGTTAATAGGTGTTAATCTATGTGCACAGTTATGGAAAAACCTGCTCATTCTTCTCTTGAATTGCTATTTTGAATTTTTTGGTCTAATCTGCAAATAATTAGAAGAAATTCCACATCTGATTAAATCAGTAATAAAACTCATTCTTTCAGTGTGGTTAGATTTTCATCATGAATGCTTCAGATTATAATCAACGTGCAGGTTTTTCTAAGGCTTCTTCAGTTAGGACTTGAATTTTGCCTTCCACACATGCGCTGTAATCTCTAATATGTTTTTTCCTAGGTGGCGCTCACAGATAATGGCTGATGTGGCTCGTTGCTTCACCTCAGTCTTAGTTTTATGATGTGTTTTGGTGAGGGCTGTTTTCTGAATTTTACAGGTTCTTCTGGCCCTATATTGGTATGCAAGAGAAGAGTTTGACCAAATAATGGGTCTTGTGCACCAGTAAACAATTGCCAAAATGTATGTCACAAGAAAACTAGATAAGGCATTTAGTGAATTGCTTTTCTAAAATAAGTAAAGTTTAAATGGCTTCTTTAGATATTAGTCAGAATATATTCTATTTATATTTGCAGTTGAGGAAAAATTGCCTTTAGATTCATTCTTGTTCCTCTTTTTTTTCTCTCCTTTCCACAGGCCGGGTAACAAATCTTCGAAGAGTGACATATGTTGTCCTTGATGAAGCTGACAGAATGTTTGACATGGGTTTTGAACCTCAGGTTAGAATGGAATTATATTATACTGATATGATGTTTATGCTTAAGGTTGAAAAGTGATTGAGATTTAAAAACTCCGTTTATCTAGTTCTGCCTTATGATGGCATGGCTGTTGGTCGCATTGCATTATATACAGTGGTACCTTGGGTAAAGAGTGACTTGGGTAAAGAGCAAAATTTTCTCAGAAATTTTGACTTGCGTAAAGAGCACTGTCTTGAGTAAAGAGCACTTCTGAGGAAGTTTAGAGCAGGCTTCCATGACAAGGGAACCCATAGGGGGGATGAGGGGACTAGTTTGAGCTACAGTGCAGCCCTGGGCAAAGTTTTGAATAGGCTTCCATGGCCAGGGAACTCATGGGGGCCTGGGGAGAGCACCCTGAGCCAGGTTTGTATGTGGGCTCTGTCTGTGGCAGCGTGGAAGGTGTGCCTTATCAGTGTTCTAGTGCTGCTCCCCATCAGCAGCTTGGAAATGTTAAAGTTGCACAAAAAGACAATAGATTCCATTGAGCCAATGGATAGCAGTGACTCCATCAGTGATCGTGAAAGAGCACAATCCTAACCATGTCTACTCAGACGTAAGTCCCATTGTGTCTTACTCCCAGGAAAGTATTTTAGGATTGCAGCCAAAGTCATCCCCTCTCTGTAACCCTCACATCAGCCATGAAAGTTTTCAAAAGTACAGTACAGTACTGTACAGTATTTTCTTTATTGCAGTGTTGTGTTACTATATATTACAGTGTTTTGTACTTCGTTATATTACAATGTTTTGAAATCATTTTTATGAGCAGTTAATATTTTTATATGTATTTTTTTATTGTGGAACCCATTGTCTGAGTTGACATTATTTCCTATGGGAAAATCTGCTTCATGTAAAGAGCGTTTCATGTAACAAGCATGCCTCCGGAATGAATTAAATTTGTTACATGAGGCGCCACTGTATATGCAATAACTTTATGAATGAATATATATGACCAGTAGGTTTGCTAGTAAAATTATGAAATTCTTTTCTATCAATTAACTGGAAATATTTAAAGTAGCGGATAAAACTGACTCTTCTGTTCAGTATCATTGGAAGCCTCTTCTCAGTGAGGAAGAACACTTTATATGCTGCTTAACAGTGAGGTTATGTTCCATGAACCCTATTAAGTGACTGGCATGCAATCCTAACCAATTTAGGTTGGCATAACTCACTTGGCATATTTTCCCATGGTGAGGTGGGGATGTGTGTTTATGCCTGTGCACTGGTCTAACCCCACAGGGGTGGAGCAGAAAGTGCCTTGTGGCACTTTTGAGATACCCCCAGGTCAGCACAGGACTTATGCCAGTCTAAGTGGAAGTTGGGATTGCAACCTAAGTTGCTAAATGAAAAGCTAATTTGAAATGATTTTGGTGCAGAGATGTCTACTGTCTCCTCGGTGTTGCAGAGGGCCTCCTGTTGTGTGTGTTTCAAATAATTTGGTTTGGAGGGTATTTAACATTCACCCAAATTGTATTTTGGTAATAGGTAATGCGCATTATAGACAATGTGAGACCTGATCGCCAGACCGTTATGTTCTCTGCCACCTTTCCTAGAGCAATGGAAGCTTTAGCTCGTCGAATACTTAGTAAGCCAGTGGAAGTCCAAGTTGGTGGCAGAAGTGTAGTTTGTTCCGATGTGGAACAGAAGGTGGTAAGTTCTAGAAATCTTTTGTTCATTGCTCTGATAAAATTCTTCAAAGGATGTGGTACAAGTACAATTAAATATTCAGCATCTGTAAAATTTTGAGAAATAGACCTCTTAATTTAATATATGAAGTAGCAAAAGATTACCGTCTTTACTCTTGCCTTGTCTGACTTGAATAAAAAATGAATGGTGGTTTTCTAAGAGGTATCATGTATATGCTTATTCAAAACTCTGAAACTAAACCAAGATCCAAATACTGTGTAACTCATTCTGTGTAGGAATATTGTGGGTTTTTTCCCTCCGGCTGAAAGAGGCGTTTGGAAGGGGGAAAGAATCAGGTATTTTATAACCAATTGTTCAGAGTTTTGCAAAAACCCTTAAGCTTTTCTAATTGTTTAACTGAATAGCTTTCTAAAAGCCAGACTCGTTTTATGGTGAACATGGAGATGTTTGCCCATTTCAACATTCATGAATCTGTGATGGGATTTTAGATTTGTTTTTCTTGAGTACTTGCACCCTCAAATGCATGCCAACTTGCTTTTCTCCTGTGAGTAGTTTCTAAAGCAGTTTGTTATGTAATTTGGGAAGAATCAGCAATTCTACAAGCATGTCTAGCTCTGATTGCTAGATACAGGGAATGGTTAGGGGATGCAGGTGTTGCTGTCTTGTGTGCTCCCTGAGACATTTGATGGACCCTTGTAGATACAGGGAGTTGGACTAGGAGGGCCTTTGGTCTGATCCAGCAGGGCTCTTCCTATGGAAGATAACTTCCATTCTCACAAGACATCCTAAAGAGGCCTTAGCAGTTCTTTGAATTTCAACCAAGAGTGGGGCTTGATTCATTGCTATACTTCTTGACAGGTAGAGAAGCATTTTTGAAAGCAAAGTTTCAAATCCTACTGGAATTGGGATGGTAAAGAAATATATGTTAAATGTTTGAATGCGTCTGTAAATCATTTTACCTGGGAACAAATAAAAAGAAATTTGATATGATACGTTGTCTCTATGAACTCTCAGATTGTGATTGAGGAAGAGAACAAGTTCTTGAAGCTGCTTGAACTACTGGGACACTATCAGGAGAAAGGATCTGTCATTATCTTTGTTGATAAACAAGAACATGCTGATGGACTTCTGAAAGACTTAATGAGAGCATCTTACCCTTGCTTATCACTTCATGGAGGTAGAGTAGCATCTTCAGCCTCAGTTCTTTAATGAAGGTAGTAGTGCCTGAAGTGTGGCTCACTTGTCTTGTGCATTGTCCTCTACAGGTATTGACCAGTACGACAGAGACAGCATAATCAATGATTTTAAGAGTGGAGTATGCAAACTTCTTGTGGCCACATCTGTAGCAGCTCGAGGCCTTGATGTAAAACATCTTATGCTTGTAGTCAACTATAGTTGTCCAAATCATTATGAAGATTATGTGCATAGAGCAGGCAGAACTGGACGAGCAGGCAATAAAGTATGTAGACAGTTTTTTTTAAAAAATTAACTTTGTACTTTTATGTTTTATGTTTGGAGATGGAAATGTTTGTAGACTGCTGTGCTTTCCTTTAAAAATATGGAGAAGCTATCGTCCTATTGAAACAGATGGGTTTCAGAAGGTTTAAAAAGCAAAGCTGGTGATAAATTCTTCATTCATATTTCATGGTTCATATTTGTGCAACATGTTTGAAAAAAATTAAGCTATTTCAGGACAATTCTTCAGAACTTGACAGACATCCTGTCCTGAAGTATAACTGTTCTCACTTGTTGAATGTTGTGTTGAAAGCACAGCCTTAATAAATTTTATCAATGATTAATATGCTTTTTTTCTTAAAATTAATTTCAGTCTTGCAGTGATACTCAAACTAGTGGATCATGACCCACCAGTTTGTGTAGTTTCCACGTCCTTTTAAGGGGGAAGGGGATGAGGTGTGGTGGCGGCATGATTCTCAGGATCACATCACTAAGGGGGACCATGGGGTGCTTTTACTTAGAGGGCTGCAAGACATTGCAGGAGCTGCAGGGAGCCCCATGCATCCCTTCACATGGCTCTCTGATGCTTGAGATGTTCAAAACATGCAATTCCAAAACACTTCTGGTTTTCAGGAGATGCTTAAAAGATAGCTTGACTTATGCGTTCCAATCATTGGGGAGCCCTGTGGAGGGCTACCCGGGGCTCACTGCACTTTGAGAAATGTCCTGCAGCTCTGTGTGAGTAAAAGTGGCCCCCTTAGTTACATGATCCTGGGGATTACATTGCTGCTGTCATCTGCTTCCATTCAAAGACTTGGGCAGGATAACTTCTAAAAAGTTGGAGAAATACTGGTACAGTATATAGAAAAGTTTGAGAGTTCAAGATGCTTTCACATTAACACAGATAATCCATACTCTTTTTAACAGGGGTTTGCATATACGTTCATAACAGAAGATCAGGCCCGGTACGCTGGTGATATAATTAAAGCTTTGGAACTGTCAGGTACTCCTGTTCCTGCTGAACTAGAGAAGCTTTGGAATGATTTCAAAGATCAACAGAAGGCTGTAAGTCATCATTTTTTCTGTTATTGTTTGTTTTTAGCTTGCACACATAAAGTCTGACAACTATGCATAAGAAGTGAATAGTTCTTTCAATTTCAGTTACTTGATGTAGTTTTAAAGTCATAAGATACGGAATGTTTTCTGGTCGTAGAGGGACTGTTTTGCACTTTATCACTTTTGCAACAATATTGGAAAATGTATTATAACTTCTTTTAATCGGATAGACCAAAACCTTTTCTCTTGAGGAAAAATGATGCAGTATAGAATTATTGAAATGGTAAGTAAAGTGTTTGGATCTTCTTACAATATAGAATCGTAATAACTTTAGATAGCAGTTGGGGGAGGTCACGTTTTTTAATGCCTTCCTTCATTTGGATGGAAATTTTTGATAAATTGATTTTTAAATACCGTATATACTCGCATATAAGCCGGCTCCCTCGGCTTATATGTGAGTCAAGCAGTCAAGAGTTCCCTGGCAAGCACATGTTTCTCTACAATGTAGAGTCTACATTCTTCTCCCCCCTCCCTCTCCTCCTGCTGGCTTCCTCCATCCCTCCCCCTCCCTTCCTTCCTTCCTACTAATCACTTTGCTAAGCACTGTAAAGGCCATCATTCAAACAGGCTCTTATTAAGAGCCTAGCAGCCCAATCCAGAGCAACTAATCTGTCCACATAAGAGCCCTTAGGTTGCCCTATCTAACACTAGGTTGGAGCAACTGCAAGATGCTCCAGCCCAGTTACTCTGAGGGAGGCTTAGGGCAGAGCAAGGCAAGATAGGGTGCCCTAAGAGAGGTGGACCTGCTCTGCCCTAACTGGGGCAGCCTAAGCAGCTCGGGAGAGGCAAGTTGAGGGCATGTTTAGCATTGCCTAGGGCAGAGCAGTTACTCTGTATCCAGAGCCTGTTTCCAAGGCAGAAATGCCCTCTTCCAGCCCTCAGAGTTATACCACCTCAGGAGCAGGTATAGTAATGAGTAGACCCATAGAGGTCCATGATAAGGCCCGAGTAAGAATGGCAGTGCTGACCAAAAATCTGAGTTCTTGGCCAGCCCAGCTGCAACCCCTGCCTCTCAACCTCAGGATATGGAACAAACTACGGCTGCCCACAAACCTCAGGATACAGCAGGCCACTCCAAGAAGCCCGTTGTATTCACTGTAGAATGTACTGGCATCTCATCAGGGACTCCTTATAAGGCAGGCACCCAGTGGCGTCACCAGACTGGTGTGGCTGGTGTGGGCTGCATTGGGGATGCGCTCCGTATGGGGTGATGTGTTGGAGGAGTTTGATGGTCCTTTGGCAGGCCCCAGGTGTCAGCACCCCCATTCAGGCCTGCTCCAAGGCGGAGCAGCAGCCAGAAGCTGCCACTTGTCTGAGGAGCTGGCCTGAACAGCCATCTGAGATGCACTGCGCAGAAACACACTGAGCATGCCGAACAGCTTCAGAGGAGACTTCCTTAGAGCAGAGAAAGTCCGCGCCTCTGCACAGCCATTCGGCCTCACTCAGGAGGCGGAGCGGCAGCCGAATGGCTTCAGAAAGAGTACTGCACAGGCACCAACTCTGACGCCTGCACAGTCTCCCCTGAAGCCAAAAGGCTTCAGAAAAGTACTGCGCAGGTGTCAGAGATGGTGCCTGCGCAGTACTCTTTCTGAAGCCAGTTGGCTTCAGAAACAACTGCGCAGGCGCCAACTTTGGTGACTGTGCAGTCCAGGTGGGGGGGGGGGGCGCATCCCAGGGATGACGCACAGACTTCCGCACCAGGTGATGTGCAGAGTCATGTCACCACTGTAGGCACCACAGCTGTTCCTTGTTCAGTGTGATCTGAGCGGTGTCTCCTCAGGAGCAAGTCGTCCCCTTGTGTCAATTACTTAGCATGCTCTGGAGCAGTTAGGGCAACCCAGGCTTCCTGACTCTCTGGATTCAGCATAACTTTCTGCTCTGGATACAGAATAGTTAGGAGAGTGCAGTTAGGTCAGAGCAGGCTGAATTTGCTCTGGATTGCAGCCTAAGTTCCCCCTGCCTAAGTAAGTGGTTGTCTAAAACAACAGCATTCTTTACACTGAGGGTAAGAAACAATTTCTGCCTGGAAGGAAGCCCCTCTCTGCTAAACATCTGATTTTGCTTAAAAACCTTATTTCTAGCAAGTTTTGAAGAAGTATTTTCTTGTTTTTGCAAAGGCTGTTATGCAAATGACCCTCCTTTTTATCCACTCCTGTCTGCTCTACTAAAAATTCCTGAGGTGGGACGGAGGGAGGACCTTTGAGTGGCTGCTCTTCTCTCTCCATTCCCTGAAAGCCTAAAGCAGGGGTGTCCAACTTGTTAGCTTCCCTGGGCCGCATTGGAAGAAGACGATTTGGTTTGGGCCGCACATAAACACTAACCATAAAACCATCCAAAAAAACATGGAAAACTGTTAACAGTTCCCAGACCCCCAGGATGCACCCCAGCCCCACATGGATGGGGCTTTACTCCCAGGGAAGTGTGACTAGGAGGACAGCCTGGCAGAGATATTCTCCTGTGGCAGGGAGTTCCCAGACCCCCAGGATGCACCCCAGCCCTACACAGATGGGGCTTTACTCCCAGGGAAGTGTAACTAGGAGGGCAGCCTCAGCGGAGATCCTCTCCTGTGATGTTTTAAGCTTATTTTAACATGTCCTATTTGGACATACAGATGATGAGGAAGAATCCAGTTTTGAAGGATTTTAATTCTTGTGTTCTAGCTTGGTTGCTGATTGAGCTAAGGTTTTTGTACTTTTAAGATACTGTTTAACTGTTTTTCTTTGAAAAATATATTTAAAAACATTTAACCTACTGATGCCTCAGTAAATGTTATTTTATTGGTATCTATTTTTATGGTATTTTGAAATGTACCAATAGCTGCTGCATTTCCCACCCTCGGCTTATATGCGGGTCAATAAGTTTTCCCAGTTTTTTGTGGTAAAATTAGGCGCCTCGGCTTATACGCGGGTCGGCTTATATGCGAGTATATGCGGTAATCAAAACTTCCAGAAAGATTTTCATGGGACAGTGGATTAAAAATATCACCCTCCCCACTTATAGTGGTAGTGTGCGTTCTGCTACATGTGTGTGCTCTAGACCTTGGTTTGTATGTTGAAAATCATTGTGTGTTAACTGTACAGCAAGTTTAATTTTGAACAATTTTCTTTGTATACAAGACATTTAAGAAACAAACAAGATGCGTAGATTTTTATTTATTAAAAAACACTTCTAGCACACCATTTCTCTTGTCCTTAAGGTGCTCAAGGCAGCACGAAGTTTAAAAAAGACTTGTCAATAAAAAATTCAAGAACTTAAAGTAGCAGCAGTTTGGAATCAAGACAAGCTAGAGAGGGTGGGGGGAAGACAAAAAAAGTGTTTAATCATTTCCATTAGCATTGAGATGGGAGAGAGTTTCAGAACTGCGGTGCCACAGCAGAAAAGGCAACATTACTGCCTCCAGTCACCACCCTCAGCCAGTGGCAGCATATGCCTTTCAAGTTCCTGCCCTGTGATCCCAGGGGACAAATGGTCTCATAAGAGAAGATACAGCCCCTCAAGTTCCCTGGTCCAAAAGTGTAAAAGTATACATCATCTATAAAGAATGTGCTTTAAAATATTTTCTATAGTGTTTTCCATGTTCTTCACATGCAATCTAAAATTTGTTTGGCGTTGTTCTATATTTGTCTTAAATCCAATTTGATTTTAAAAAATAATAATGTTAAACAATCTGAATTCGAATTTACACATACAGAGTTTTTACTTCTCTTGTTGAGCTTTGGAATGGTTACTTTAGCTTTTCATCCCTATAGTCCTTGTAAATTGGCTGAACAAGAATTCAGTTCCTTAGTAACATAGTTTCTCAGCCACATCATATCTTTGAAACTTAAGTGGGCATTCCGGCCACTTGAACAGCATTTTATGCATGGGATGATGACTGAACAAGTCTGTTTGCTTTTTAGGAAGGAAAGACAATTAAAAAGAGCAGTGGATTCTCTGGTAAAGGGTTTAAGTTTGATGAAACCGAGGAGGCTTTAGCTAATGAGCGAAAGAAACTTCAGAAAGCAGCACTTGGCTTACAAGATTCAGATGATGAAGATACAGCAGTTGATGTAAGTACATGTTTTTAGCTAATAAGAGAATATAAATATATATATATATATAAAAATAAAACTACTGAATAATTTTCGGTTGTTCAGTTTTATCTGACTGCCTTCAAGGATATTTCTCGTATCCATTACTTCAGTTTTTAATTTGCGTATACATCCTTTTTCTGCCACATCTGACTCTTTTGGACATATATACCGTATTGGCAGGCTTATAAGACACACTATTTTTTCCCCTAAAGAGGGTGGAAATGTCTGTGCGTCTTATAGAGCAAAGGGGGCCAATCCTGGAGCACCTTCTGCAGCTGTGCTCTGCCCTTCTGGGCAGAGAAAGTCTATAGGAAGGCAAGAGCATGCTGTGGAGATGGGACAGAGACTTCACCACAGGCTCCTCCCCCAAAGAAAGGAGAGCCAGAGGATCAAGAGGAGTAGCAAAGCATGGAGGCAGGCAGGCAAAAACAAGGGGGAACTGGTGGGAAGGGGTGGAGGAAGCAGCCCAGGAGAGAGAGGTCCCTGCTGCTGCATGTCTGTGCATCCCTCCCTAGATTGACATGGACAGTTGCAATCCTAAGCAGCCTTCCCTGGGTTGGAGACTTGCTACAAAGTAGACATGCACAGGACCTGGTCCCTAGTGAGCAAGAGGTCCCTAACTGAGCAAGAAGCACTCTTTCAAGTGGGTGTTCCTCTTTTATTTAGCAGGGGGAGAGCAACAGGCCCTCCACACCCCAGCAGTGTCTATTCAAGTGGCTTCTGCTGGTGTTGTTTTTTGCATTTTAGATTGTGAACCCTTTTGGGACAGGGACCATTAGCTTTTAATTAGCTATTATTATTTTTCCATTTTCTTTGTAAACTGCTTTGTGAACTTGTTAGTTGAAAAGTGGTATATAAATACTGTAGGTAGATAGATATGTAGGTAGGTAGATAGTGTTGCAATCCTTTGCATTCCTGCTTGTCTGCCTTCCTCCCCACTTTCCTGCCTCTCTCCCCACTTACCTGTCTGCCTGGATCCCCCACCTCCCCCAAAAGAAACACCTCCCCCAAACTTACCTGCCTTCTTGGACCATTTGCAATGAGATTTGTGCTAAACGTTGGTGTCTGATCATGTGCAATGAGATTTGTGCAAAAGTCACAAATCACTGATACTAGAAATGATGAGTTTTTGGGGTTTCCATAAAATTAGAAGAGTGCTTGAACCTTAAAGTCATTCCTCATTTATTAATGACAGTGATGATGATGGTTCTTAATACTACTGTTGATGTTATGGTTGAAATATTATTCTGCTATATTTTATTAAATATATTAAGTACACCATTTGGTTCAGAATATTTTTTTCTTGTTTTGCTTCTCTAAACTTTGGTGCGTCTTATGGTCCAGTGCATGTAATAAGTCGGGAAATATGGCTGATACTTTTTGCAATGGTGTTTTTCACTTTTAAAGTATTTTCATAAGATTCAAATTATATTGATCTTCTTTTGATAGATTGATGAACAGATTGAAAGCATGTTCAATTCAAAGAAAAGAGTGAAGGACATGGCAACATCTGGCGGAACATCTAATGTTCCTGCTCCTACAGCTGGAAATGCAGAAAAATTGGAGATTGCCAAGCGATTAGCATTGAGAATCAATGCACAGAAGAATCTTGGAGCTGAAGCACAAGTATTAGTCTCTTTTCAGTTTAAGGTGATCATCCTTTACAAACCAAATTTCTTAACTTTTATTCATTGTATTATTATTTTTTCTAATACTGTGCGGTAGTATCCTTACTATCTGGATATGCTAAGAGACACATTTCTCATGATGAAAAGAGTTATAGGTTATATGGTTCTATGTTGATTTCTGCTCAGTTACCCTGAAGGCTTTTCATGTTGTTTTGATTTGCATTCAGGAGAAATCTTAGTGTAATATGTGAGCCCATGTATGTTCCAAAACAATCTAGTTTTGACCTGATTCTTATAAGTCCTTATATAGTGTGCTGTGTCTGAAATACCTTTTTTCCTTCTAACAATATCTATTTTAGGATGTGATGCAGCAAGCTACAAATGCCATCCTGAGAGGTGGTACAATTCAAGCTCCAACTGTATCTGCAAAAACTATTGCTGAGCAACTGGCTGAGAAGATCAATGCCAAGCTCAATTATGTGCCCATAGAGAAACAAGAGGAGGAAAAACAAGAAGGGGGACAAAATGAATCTTTTAAAAGATATGAAGAAGAAT
The DNA here is from genome assembly GCA_030015325.1 of Cryptoblepharus egeriae. Classification (NCBI taxonomy): domain Eukaryota; kingdom Metazoa; phylum Chordata; class Lepidosauria; order Squamata; family Scincidae; genus Cryptoblepharus; species Cryptoblepharus egeriae. Next base: position 69,140,246 of record JAREYC010000002.1, on the reverse strand, counting down.
TGGAGATCAATGACTTCCCACAGGCAAGAAATATTTCTTTGCTTTCATCGTATTTAATGTTGTTCTGACACTTGGCAATCGTTGATAATCTTTGCTTACATTATATGCGAAGAGAAGGAATTTCTCTTCCAACAGAGAAGGAATTTCTATAGAATAGGATCTTTTTTTATCATCAGTTCTCAAATTACCACAGCCATATAATGTTCTTGATGTAACTATTAATTTCTTCCTGGAATAGTAGTTCTGCTCCACAAATGTATTGCGTGTCGTGAATTTTCACCACCATACAAGATATAAGCTTTTGTTTGTTTTTGACACATATAATTTGGTCTTCTGAAATTTGGTATCTTCAAATTGTTATCAAATTACAGTAGTTTAATTTGGTCTCTGACGGTGTAGATAATGATAATCACAGACAACACTAATTTTCTGACATTTTATCAGTTTAAATGAACTATCTTCATCTTAGGCTAAGGTCGTGTTCTAATTTTTGACATGCAACACTAAAATTGACTATGTTCAAAATTACATTGAAAATCCTTGGAATGTGTCTGGAAAGTATATGCAGGTGTCCCTCATTGTCCACCAGGGTTCCTTTCTGGAAACTCACATGGATAAAAAATCCATGTAAAACAGGAAAAATGAAGACCCACTTCCACATTTCTAGCTCCTCTATTGTGCCTAATTGAATAAGCTAGTGCTTCGCTATCCACAGGAGTTTGATTCTGGGATTGAAAATGGAATGATTGATGGCAGACTACCTCCCTACAGCAGTAGGAAAGCAGTTTTTTAAACTGATTTTCAGTGGCCATTCATGTTGAGTCAAGTGTATAAAAAAGATTCATCTATAATAAGGTTGGACCTGTACTGTCTTTTTAAAACTTGTGAAAATTCAGGGACCAGCAGTTTCATTTTCTGATGTAAAGCACATATTTAGTAAATGGAATTGTCTTCACTGTTTTAACCGTTTCTTTTCATTTGGAGTTTTGCAGTGGAAATTTGCTGACCCTGCGTAGTTGAACTTGCACAAATTCTACTACTTTTAAGATAAGGGGTAACATTTAAGATAAGGGGCAACTCTGCACTTCACAAAAGATACTTAAAACACCACATGATGTTATTCAGTAGTCTGTATTAAAACGTAATACAGAAATAGAATCTGTAGTCAAGGAAAATTTGAAATTAGACTGTTTAATATAGTAAGCAAGTTGGTAATGAAAATATATGCAGATATTTGGGAAGTTATCCTGTCAAGAATTTTACTTAAACTTTTTTGTTTTTGTATCTTTTCTTCTCCCTTGCTTTGTCTGTTTTGCAGACTGCCAGGTGGAAAGTAACATCGAAGGAAGCACTGCACAGAATAAGTGAATATTCTGAAGCAGCCATTACAATCAGAGGAACATATTTTCCTCCAGGCAAAGAACCCAAGGAGGGAGAACGCAAAATTTATTTGGCTATAGAGAGTGAGTATTACTGATCACTTGTTCTAAAACAACAATCTTAGAAATGCAGTGGAAAAAGTTGTGATAGCCATCTGGAAGAATTGAAAATGAATGCTGTGTGGAGCACACTCAGCTAAACATTGCAAGAAGCCTTGTTAACCAGTCTAGTAAATTATATTCCTGTGACTGACTAACAAATTCACATGTGCTTTCTTTGCTTCCATACAAGGGATTTGTAAAAGTCTCCTACTTTGTTCTGGAAGAGTTGAAGCAGTGGGCAGTACATGTTCGTGGTCTCAGTGGAATGGAAGGAATGCTTATCTTAAATTTGTTGTATTTAGCTGCATGATCCATTCATTGGGACTTCAGAAGAGTACTTCTGCAGCAAGATGTAGAAAATCAGCAATTTTTGACTAGTTGACATATTACCTGATTTGTTTGATGGGCAAATTAAGTGTCAGCAGGTGGTCAGTAATTTCTTGGCCAACAAACTAGCAGAAGATCAAGCCCTCCCAACTGCATTGTGAGAAGGAAGGGAATGATAATGGACCAGCTGCTGTAGCTTCTGTGTAATTTAAAATACTGGCACCAAACTCACTTCCCCCTATGGCTAATAATAAGCATTTCTATAATTATTTTATTTATTTAAGTAATTTTTATCCCGCCTTTCTTCACCCACAGGGGGGAACTCAAGGCGGCCAAACAATTAAAAAACAATAAAACACCACTAAAATTACATATGGTAATAAATAGAGATAAAAACACATTAATATGTAATTAAAATACAATTAGATTAAAGCTAAAAACATAGACTAAAAACGATAAAACAGAAAAGATAAATAAGATAAAAGCCCCCCAACCTCTGCCCCCATTTAAAAAGCTTTTTTAAAATAAAAGGTTTTTAAGGCTCTGCCTGAAACTCTGTAGTGAGGGAGCTTTCCTCAGTTCTAAGGAGAGGGAGTTCCAAAGCCGGGGTGCCACCACCGAGAAGGCCCTATCTCTGTCCGCCACACCTCTCACGTCTCTTAGTGGCATTCTCTTGAGTGTATAAATCTGGGTTGCCCAGGAGGGAGGTAAAGATCAGGCCTAAGTGCCAGTTCCTGGTCCCACCCCTCATTCAAGCCCAGTCCTCCCAATGGCCTGCCTGTTCCCGTTTCTTACTAGCTTTAAACAAGTCCAGTAGACTTCTGATAATCTTGAACCTTTGGGATCAGGGTGGTACTGGATTATCAAATATGCTGGTTGTTACTGAATACCAGGAGGCACTATTCTTGACCTTGGTGATCCCTGGATCTAGCATCCTCATGGCTACTTAATGGAACTGCTACTTAATGTTACTTGCAAAATCTGGAACAGGGTAGTGACTTACTTTTATTGCCAAGCCACTTCTGCTTTCAGGGACCAGCAGTTTCATTTTCTGATGTAAAGCACAGAAACCTGTCTCAGCAACATGTGTGCAGAGGCCAGTGAGAAAAGATATTTCAATAATTGTTTGCTTCAACACTATGTTTTTAAAATATTTAAAGGGGTGTTTTTGTTGTTGTTGCTTCTTCCAGGCGCCAATGAATTGGCTGTGCAGAAAGCAAAAGCAGAAATCACCAGGCTTATCAAAGAAGAACTCATTAGATTGGTAGGTAAAATATTATTAGTGTGCATTATTAGAGTGGCTTTTCTTAATCTTTAGGCATCATATATTTCACAACATAACAGAATAAATCCACAATAACATTATAAAGCTATCCATAATACTGCAAATTCTAGAACATTATGAGTAATGTCTGGAACATAACTGCGCCACCATTTTGGGCTGTCTTTAACAAATTCAGAACAACTGGCTTTTGCAATAGGAAATCTCTTTTAAAGGATTAACAAACGTGTTGGATCTTCTCACCACATTGAGTAACTTGGGGTGGCAAGGGAAGATATGTGCATCTTTTATTTGCAGTATAAGATATATGGTCTTCAAGTTCATTAGTGTCTTGAAGTTGCAAGAATGTTCTTAAATAAAACACTTGCATACTTCAAGGAAATACTAATTACAATTTTCTGTTCCTCTCTTCTTCTGTACTTCAGTTAATGACACTGGGGTTCTTTCTGACTTCTGTCTCTTGGGCTCACAGCATCAGATACTTCACTGCAGTGGTTTTCAAACACAGAGTTTTAGACCTCCTAGAGTCTCCCACACTCCCTTCACTTCCCTTCTTTCCCTCTTACCAGTGCTCCTTATGATCCATTACTGCTCTCACCCATTTCCCTGCCCCCTAAAGGGGCTGGGGTACGTTTTCACAAACTGGGAGGTCACAAACCTGAGTTTGGCTACCACTGCTTTATTGAGATTTCTGTTATTTCTGACCACAGTCCAGTGGTCTTTTGCTGTGATTTCTTTAGTTGTGTTAATTTACTAAGTACACTATCACCTATATGTTTGATTAACTGAATAACTTTTTTTTCTTTTTTCAGCAAAATTCATACCAGCCAACCAACAAAGGAAGATACAAAGTTTTATAAATATTGGAGTAGATCTGTCTACCAGTTGCTCATTTGTGAAACTTTGTGGTTTTTGTTTATCTTTGCTGTTTACACTGCTATTGTAAATTAAGGTGTGTTTTTTTAATATCGTCATGGTGGATTTTTTTAAAAGATCAAAATCAGTTTTTCAGGGACCCCTTGTTTTTCTGTTCAGAGGGCTATAGTTCAGGTGGGGCATGTGAATTAATTTGTATGCTTTCCATTTTAAATATACCGACTAAAATTAATTGTAACTTTCTTGGAAAAGTGTAGCATAACCTCAGTTTTTTAAAAAAATTAACCAGGGTTTGGAAGTTGTTATAGCACTTCCAGACTTTCATTTTGAAGTAATGAAACAAATGCTTTAAAACTAAAGCTTAATTTTCCTTCCTTATCTGTTAGCAGAAACTCCTCTCTTTTTATCATTTCATACCAGTGTAAAAATTCTCAGCAAAGTCCTTGTGATCTTCTAAAACCATACAAATGAACTATAAACCCTGAAGTTCTCAGTTTGAAGGATAGGGACAGCACAATGTCTTTATATTTTTCTGCAAAATCAGATCTTTGGCTGACTCAGTGTTGTTTTCCATAAATGTCTTTGGATTTTTGCTAAATAACATGTTATTTAAAGAGAAAAGAAATTGCACTTCCATAATTGAAGAAACCTTTTCTGTAAGGGAAATACATTAGCCAACTTCAGTGTGTGTGTGTATATATATATGTATATTCTTTTATTTTTCCCATAAGGATTGTTTTGCAGTGTTTGCTTAGAGGTAAAGCAAATAGTTAATCAATCATGTCCAGCATTGGTTATTACTGCACTAGAAGATAGCAACTTTTTTTGTTTTTTTAAAATCTCCTGCATATGCTAATGGAAAAGTAAGTCCTATTGATTTCAGGTTTCATTCTGAAAATTTCCCATTGTCTTGTATTCTTCCTTGTTTTCTCTTGCAAATTCACAAAAGAACTTGTTGTTCTTTTGATGTAGTAATGTTGATTTTGTTGATATTATTCCATCACTAAAATGCAAACAATGGCAGTGACAATTAGAGCTGAGGTGTCTAAAAAAAATCTGGCGGAAAGGTGTAAATGGTAAAAATTAGTACTAGTATTTTTAAAAAGTACACATAAGTACTTTTTAAAAAAGTACTAGTACCAATTTATTAGTACTAGTACTTTTACAAAGTGAATTATTAAAAAAGCTAAATAATTCAGGGTTTAAATTTAATGTGTTTTATCCAAACAATCATAAGGAAGCTCACAGAAGGGCCCTACCTAGCCACCATTGCATTCCCTGAAGTCTCTCAAAAAAGGCTACCACTTTCGTGGTAGAAACTGGAAACAGCGTGATTTGTGTTGGTTGGGATTGCTGGGTGTGTGTGGATTATGTTGCAGTTAGAGAGGGACATTTGTGGGAGCACAGAAAGCCCCTTCCATGCATTCTTCCATTTATGATTTGTGGGCATTTAGATTATATTCAGTTGGGTCAATTTATAGAACCACTTCTAAATGTGCTGAGACTTCCTACAATTAGCTTGTTAGATGATATTACACAATATGTGCTAATTTATTTTATTTTACATTTGGATAATGCTCTCTTGCCATGCAATGGGATTGCTGGGCTATATGAATCTAAAACACTTTAAAGAACCATAAGAATTTACAGGCAGAAGAGCATGACTTTATTTTGAAATAGGTGTATTGACATTCACTTGAGGAAGCTACCATGATGGTTATGTTTCACTGTCATACCAACTGAACTCTCACCTGTTTTAGAATGACTGCAAGGTCTTTGTAAAGAGCAATCTCACTATTTACCTGTTTTCTAAATTTGTCATAAAATAAAGTCACTGTTATTTCTTTTCTGAGTTTTTTTTTTAAACTGTTTTGACCTACTTATTAGATATTAAAAATCTGATACTGGTATTTCAACTCCATAAACAGGCTTTTTTGTCACATTGATAAATGGATGCAAGAGTTATTCTAATGAGCAACTTCTAATGTGAACTACCACCTCAGTCTAGATATCAATGCTGCTTGTAACTTTGTGTTACCATGAAATAATAAGATTTTCCTGACTCATCCTGCCAACTCATGTTTAAAACAAAGTGTATGTATATCAATATATATATTAACAGCAGCAGAATTTACATCAGCTATAGATTACTTTTGCCCATATGGATACTGAACTATGTAATTTGGCTATATATAAAAACTAAGAGTTTTATTCTTATACCTGTATATCCACCTTAGTTGTTTTTACCTTTTTAATATCTAACATTTGCCTTTAATTTAAAATTTTTATTTATTTTCTACACTGACGGATTACAACACTCCTTTTGTCTTTTCTGTCAGATTTTTTTCCTGTCTTGAGTAGAATAAATTCTGTAAGCTGAGGTATTCATCATAATGACTGCTACTCATTTTTTATTGATCATCTTGTTCTGCTTATTCTCATTAATTCTGCTTGCAGCACAATTTTATGCATGCCTGTTCAGAAGTACTGTAAGTCCCACCAAACTCAATGGGACTTAGACCCATTCTTATCCATCTTTCCAGTACTATGCTGGTACAATAGCTGTATTACTGGCACAGTAGCTGTGCCAGCAGCTCTGCGTTGGATAGGAAAGGGCAGTCATTGAGGCCCTCCAAGGTTAGAGAATACTTGTACCCCTACCCTAGGGACTATATTGCAGATGCATTGGCATTGGAAAGTTGGATAGGATTGGGCCCTTATTTCCAGGTAAATGTATAGGATTACAGCCATAATATTCTATTAAATTTTAAATGTCTTAATCTTGGTGCTGCCACTTATTTATCTGATCTTTCCTCTTTTTCCAGCTCTTGGTATCCTTTCTCTCTAAATCCAATATTACACCATCTGTTCCTTGATATCTCCTGTTCTTTGCAGCTCTGAACCAGTGGAACTCAACCCCCAGACCTTGCTGGCTTTTTATACCTGAATAAAATGTGTCTTACTGGCATTTTTCAACTGATCTTGCACATGCACTCTTTTCTCCACTTCCTTTCCCTTGTGTGTCTTGCCCTGGTTTGGAAGGCAAGACTTGTCTTATTTTATGCAAAGCGCTGTCTCTTTTAAGTGGCCTAGAAATTTTAGTCTTTCCCCATTGGGCAACATGATGTCCCATATTGTTTCCATTTGATTATATAAAAGTCTGTACATTGCATGCACATTTGCTTGCTTGGTTTGCCAGTCACATGACTGAAAAAGAATGTGCAGCACTTATGATTATTTTTCTTTACCAAGATCTCTTCCAAATATGGTATCAGCCGAAAGAAGTTTGTGTTCTTTAAAAATAACGGTTTTAATAGGAAATCCTGACTTCTAGTTAACATTGGTTTAGAAGAGGAAGAATGAACTACACCTCTGCGCTCTTGATTCAAAAAAACATTATGGTCATCAACATAGGCTGCAATCCTAAAGACACTTTCCTGGGAGTAAGACCCATTGAACATAATGGAGCTTACTTTTGAGTAGACATGGTTAGGATCGTGTTCTTAGTTTAGAATACTTGTGGAGGAAAGAATACCAGAACCACAAAGAATGGCTTTTTGGAATAGACAAGAACTGCTGCCGCCGCCCAAGAACAAAGCCCAATGCTAGTCAGGTCTACTCAGATGTGAGCTCTATTACAATCAATGAGGCTTACTTCCAGGTCAGTGTGGATCAAGTTGCTGTCTGAGCCTGGTGAGCTAATTGAGCAGCAGATACCTGTAGCAGTCCCAGGAGGGCAGGAGCTTTCTTGCATCTTGAGAACAGGAGGTCAGAAGGGGGATATAGGCTGGCCACTTGAAAAAGGCCCATGAAAGCCCATTTTCCTTTTTTCCAGCAGTGCCCCAAAGCAAACCACCTGCTTTTCCTACACCAACAGGGCACTTGCAGAGCTTAAAGCCTGCAAAGCAGCAGGTCCTTGCTACATAAGCCCAATCCTACATAGGTCTACTCAGAAATTAAGCCCCATTATAGGCAATGGGGCATTCTCCAGTAAGGGTACACCAGTTTGCAGCCTCAGTGCCCAATCCCAATATTGCCTGCCTGTCCACTCAGAAGCGAGTTCCACTGTAGTCAGTGGAGCTTACTCTAAAATAAGGGTGGGTTGGCCCATTCCTATGTTTATTTATTCAAAAGTAAGCCCCATCATAGTCAATGGGGTTCCCTTTCAGATAAGTGTGGATAGGCTTGTGCTCAGAGCCCAGTCCGATGCCTGTCCACTCAGAAGTAAGTCCTATTATAGTCAATGGTGCTTACTCTCTAAAGGGCTGTGGTGGCGCAAGTGGCTAAGACACTGTGCTTGTTAACCAGCAGGCCAGGGTTCAAGACCCGGGTCGGCCCCACAAGACAGGGTGAGCTCCTGTCCTTAGCCCAGCTCTGCGACGCCAGCTGGATCCAATCGAATTGGCTCTGCCTTTCCATTGGACTAATTCAGTGGCGTGGAGAGGGGGGGTTTGCTGCTTGGGTAACAGCCTATCCTCCATAACAATCCAACCCAGGCTTTTGTGCTTCGCATGCAGCGTATGCAGCGCCAAGCACGATACCATAGTCTTCCAAGACTGACGGAGGCCTGCTTTCACAAGGACTTTAAAAAATTACACACGCACACTGTTATTGTGTCAGAGAAACATTTTGAAGAAAAAAAATTTTCTTGCTAGCAATTATGAAAATTATGCATTTGCAAAACTGGACTATATACTACTACAATGAAGTTATTGTTAGATTTACAATGTTAAGAGTCATGCGGTGCAATGTCCAGTAGGGGGACACTGCAATTTCCTTCTAATTTGCTTGCTAAAAATTCACTCCCATAGGAACCACTGGACAGGAAAGAGTTAAATCTGCCATCCTGTGCTGCTCTTCTCTGCTGAATGCAACATCCACAGCTGCATTTTATAAATAAAAGGACATGGAGGAAAAATACACATTGGCTCTGCCTTGGAGAGTTTACTTGTTTTCCAAGTCAATAAGGAACAGCAAGGGAGGAGAAACTGGTTCAATAAACAAAACTGGATGCATACTGTATTCATTGTGCTGGTTGGAGGGAGATATCCCTTACACATTTACTAATGTGTGAATTGGTGCAGTGCTTTTCTTTTTGCTGCAGGCTTCTGGGGAGGCTACAGAGGAGATTAAAATCAGTAAGGCAGAAAGAACTCATACATAATTAACAAAATCATTACAGAGCATGGAAATGGGTTTCCATGAAAACCTCACTGAACTGCTTCTCCTTAGCATTTTGTAGTTCACAAACAGATAAACAGGCAGCACCACTGTTAATTTCACCTATTAACTCTTTGGTCAGGACGTACTTTGTGCAAAATGAATGACTTCTCCAGCTACTTTCATTTCAAGAGCCTGCAATGTGTCTTGCAAATTCAGAGTACAAAAGCCATCATGCCTCACAACCAAGGTCAAAGGATGTTAAAACAGTGGTGGTATTGAGATTTTGGCAGCATCATATAGGCCCTCTTCTGTCTTAACAAAAAATCAGGGAGTTTGGAAAATTTAGAGGAATACTGAATCAAAGTGTTAGTAGTTAAAGGGACTTTGGCGGTCATCTAGTCCATCATGCTTGCTTGGTGCCGGCAAACACTATGTGGTAGTCCTTACATCGAGCTCCTACTCAAAAACCTCCAACCTGGGAGAACATACAGCTGCAGGAGGCAGACTGCGTCAGTACCAGGTTGCTTGTACAATTAAAAGTTCTTCCTTATGTCTTCTTCTCTATAGTGTAGTCTTTGGAAACTACAGAAATTAAGCATAACCCTTCTTCTGTGTGACAGCCCTTTAGGTTGCTTTATCAATTCTTAGCCTTCTCAATGCTAAAAATACGAAGGCTTTGAAACTGTTGCTAGTAGGACTTGGTTTCCAGCATTTGGCGGCTGTGCCACACTCCTCGATCATGTTCAATCCGTGGTCTGTTCAGACACCTAGATTATTTTCACACAGCATGCTGCTGAAGCCAGGTTCCCCCACTCCAAAGAATTCTGCCTTTGTTTTTGCTCCTCCATGCAAGACTTTACATTTGTTTCCCTTGATCTTCTGCTTTTTGGTATGAGGTCATAAGTCAACCTGTGAGTATCAGAACCAGAGTGACCATATAGAATGGAGGACAGAATGCTTGTACTTTTAACCATTGCATGGAAGAGAGAATTTAGGCAGATTTATCTCAACGTAGAAAGGTTTAAAAAGTAGCACCTGCCTAAATTCCCTCTTCTATTCAAGGTAAAAGCACCCTGTCCTCCATTCTGTATGATCACTCTGATCATGCCAGTAAGTCATGTTAAGGTCAATTCTAGTTAGGGCATTTTACCAATGGGATATCACAAACCTGGAGATAAGCTAGAGCAGATGCACTGCAAAGGGCTCTCAAGTGTCCGAATTGTGCCATGAAAGCATGCTTACTTTTACGCAAGAGCAGGCCACCCTGGCACAAAGATGTGTGTTGGCTCATCATCATCTCTGACCTTCATGCAAGTGAGTGTGGTAGAAGGTGGCTGGAGAGCATTTTGGGGGCAGGGATGAAGGAAGGCTAAAGCACCAAATGAACTGAGACTGGTCAGTTGAGGGATGCCAAGGATGAGAAAAAGGTTTTTGGTTACAGCTGAAAGAAGAAGAGGAAGGTCAAAGAAGCAGCTGGCCTGCTGTGTGGGAAAGATGGAAAGTGGTTACAGAAGACAGAGCTGCTCATTTCTTGGTATGTCTGCTGGAACTATGCAAAAAAAGAAGGCCTCCGTCAGTCTTGAAAGACTATGGTATCTTTCAGGCGGAGCCTAAAAACCTTTTATTTTAAAAAAAAGCATTTTAAATGGGGCAGAGGTTGGGGGACAGTTTTATTGCTTTTTACTGTTTTTACTAAATGTTTTAGCCTGTTTTAATTGTTTAGTTTTAATCTAATTGTATTTTAATTATGTTTTAATCTATATTTATAATTCTATTTTAATGGTGTTTTATTTTTATGTGATGTTAGCCGCCTTGAGCTCCCTCTTGCAGGTGAGGAAAGGCGGGGTATAAATCAATAAAATAAAATAAATACTGTGCTTGGCACTGCATACGCTGTATGCGAAGCACAAAAGCCTGGGTTAGATTGTTATGGAGGATAGGCTGCTACCCAAGCAGCAAATCCCCTCTCTCCACACCACTGAATTAGTCCAATGGAAAGGCAGAGCCAACACGATTGGATCCAGCTGGCATCGCAGAGCTGGGCTAAGGACAGGAGCTCACCCTGTCTTGTGGGGCCGACCCGGGTCTTGAACCCTGGCCTGCTGGTTAACAGGCACAGTGTCTTAGCCACTTGCACCACCTTAAGCAAGAGCTTCCTCTAAAGGAGCACAGAGGGACCAGTCGTCATAAGAGTTGTAATAAGGACAAAGCCCCTCAAAATGTAGGAGAACATGACAAAATAAGAGCTAAAAACACTCAGGTATATTGCTTTCATGTGGGTAATTTAAACACTATATTACTTATTAAAATTTAAAGCCATTACATATAATTTATAACATATAATTTATTAATTACAAGAAGGCTCTGTGCTGCTTGCTCACAGTTATTTTTCAGGGTACAAGGCTAAAAAAGAGGACACGTGGAAAAAGAGAACATCTGGTCACCCTGAGCCAGCAGGTGTGATCAAATAGCCTTTGTCTGTAGAAAACTCATAGAGAATAGGTGAGATGCCCAAAGATTAGAGAGCAAGCACTGTCCCTAACACTAAAAAGGGGAAAGGAAATTTCTGGAAAACCATATCAGTTCCCAGAAAGACACTGGAGCATTTAGAAAACATTGGGGTGGTCACAGGAGACAGCAGGGTTTATCAATATCACTATAGCAAGCCACAGCAGCTGGCCTAGAGTTGCACTGCACAGCGCTAGAGGGTCAACATAGGAGCTGCAGCTCACAGTGTGACATACTGCTAATCCTGAACACTGGTGTCATGGAAATTACAAATACTGAACTGAATAAGTGTTTACATGTCCTGACTTTAGATACTTTGTAGTTGTTGTCTGAATCTTCTTCAAACTTGCAAGGACCAATCTTGAAGATTCAGGGTAGAATATAAACACATAAATACCAATGCAATCCATCCTTCAAATTCAAGAGTGGTTTTTATGCCTCATTATTGGGACATCATCTGACCTGGTGTACCGTTTCTGAACCAATATGCACATTCTCAAATTTTTCCCTATGAATTCCTGATACTGTTTTTACATTAAACTAATGATATTGCCTGCTACAATCATGTCAATAACAGCTTTATGATAAGCACTAGTGAAAATGTACCCATGTTGAGGGAGTAAAATTCCCCTGTACACCATCCTCCCATTGCACATCACCCCCCATGCACAACATCTCCCATGTTCATCCACCCATGTGCATCATCCCCCTAAGTGCATTATCCCCCATGTGTATCCGTCCCCCGCGCATCGTCCCCCATGTGCAACACCCCACCATGCACAATATCCTCCCCAGTGCAACCCCCCTCTAAACAACCTCCCCCAGTGCACCAAATTGGTTGGATGATGGCAGCCAAATTGGTTGGATGTTGGTCAGTCTTCCATGTTAAGTATAGGACAAAAACATGTTGCACTCCTTTTCAGCCCCTTAAGGGTTAAATTTCTCAACATTGATTCTTGGTGGGTGTTCATGTGAAGGTACACTTTCCCCGAATTTCGTGCTTCTAGGTCTGGGGGTTGGGGCAGAGCATCCCTCAGTCAGGGATTCTTCAATGGAAAGTATAGGGAGGAAAAAATGTTGTGCCCCATTTCACCCCCTTCCAGTTGGAATTTCTGAAAACCGGTTCTTGGTGGATCCCTCCAACACAGAAAGAACACCCTCCCCAAATTTCACACTTCTAGGCCCAGTGGTTTTGGCTGGGCATTGAAGAGTGAGTGAGTGAATCAGTGACTTTTCAGTTATATATACAGTATATATAGATTTGGATTGGGATATCAATAGTGTCTCTGTGATACCATGTTTTGAAATGCCCGAAGCATAGATGTGTTCATTTTATGCAGCACAAATACGTAGCCTTTTAAAGACGAACACAAGGATTGTGGTCCATACTCTCGGCATCATATAGGTTCTTAAATTGTGGTCTGGCCTTTGAAGCTTATATCCTAGTACATTTAGGCTGCAGTCCTAAAGACGCTTTCCTGGGAGTAAGACCCATTGAACACAATGGGGCTTACTTTTGAGTAGACATGGTTAGGATTGTGCTTTCATTCACCTTTAGAGATTTCTGAGGACTCTAATACTTCGAAGCATTGCTCTGTTATCCTGTTCTGAAGGCTGGCACCAGGGCTAAGAACAGTCTACTGGCTATGCATTGTGGCTATGCATTGTATTAATAATTTATCGACTCCCAACAGATAGGCGTGTAAATGATTCAACTCAATGGAAAATCTGTCTCCAACACATTTTTTAGTCATTGCCCTTGCAAGATCCATCTTGTTTCCACCTGTAATGTACAAAATAGTGGGCTTTAAGGAAAAAGGGAATCATTCTAAAGCATGTATTTCTTTAAAACAAGAAAAAACAAGTGTTCTTTTATAGAGGCAAGGCAGCTGTTTTCCTGCTGCCATGCATTACTCATAAGAAGCTGGCTACATGCAGCACAGCACAAGGCGGCCAAGCCTTTGCAGCAGCAAATAAACAATTAAATATTAATCCACTGCACTTTTCATGGTAATGCTTGCAAGCAGAATCGAGTGCAGTTCTCTCAGCCTCTCTTCCCTTTTGGATGGTGTCATAAAATCAACGCCTTGGCCCTCTAGAATGTGAGCTGAAGTCTGAAGCGCAGGATCAAAACCTTCTTTGAGGACTGTGCAAATTCCTTTATCTGCATGTTATCAAGAACAGCAATAGTATTTTTCAGCAAGCCAACTTATGCTTTTTTAACTTACACAGCTGACTCTACTTTCATTGTTAGAATTCAGAAGTAGACTCCCTTCCTACTGCTACATTTTGCAAGTTTTTGGTTGATTAAAAAATTACTTCCAGGTAAACCAGTTTAATACAGCAGTAGAATAGTCATATCTTATGCATATATTTATTTGGATGCATATTCAAATAATTTCAATAGGACTTTTGCCATACTAGCTTGGAGGCAAATTCCACTGAAATAAATGGGACAGCTTTCCTTTCCAGTTCTAATGAAGATATCATCCACTCTGTCTCCTTAATATCTTCTGAATTATTGGACTAGCCCATAAGCCTGTTCATCTATGAGCATCAGGAAGTTATAATATTAGATGTTATAAAGAATGAGGAGGAGCTGCCTTGGGAAATGCTCTTGTTCATATGTTTGAAATTTGCATTGGGATTTGCAGCTTCTGATTTCCTTGGGTTTTCCTTAGTGTTTGAAAGCACAAAAGGGCCATATTGGAAAATATTTTGGTACCTTGGTTTAAGAGTGACTTGGATTGCAATCCTAAGCATGTCTACTCAGAAGTAAAGCCACTGAGTTCAATAGTAGATACGCCCAGGAATGTGCGGTTAGGATTGCAGCCTAAAAGTGTTTTGGATTGCAAGCAAAATTTTCTTAGAAATTTTGACTTCTTTTAAGAGCACTGTCTTGGAAGAAGAGCACTTCTAAGGAAGTCTGGAACAAGCTTCCATGGCCAGGGAACTCACGGGGAGGACTGGGGGTAACTTGAGCTGGGGTAGGAGCAACCTGAGCCAGGTGTGTGTGTGTGTGTGGGGGGGGTGCTTTTGTGTGTGGGATCTGCCTGTGGCAGTCTAGAAGGAGTGCCTTGTGGCAGTGTAGAAGGAGTGCCTTATCAACGTTTCAATGCTGCTCCCCATAAGGAGCAGGGAAATCCTGCCCAACTCCTTCAAAGACAGGCCCTGCAGTACACACTGATGCGCATCTGCACAGGTAGTCATGTTTACAGTCACCCAAGGGTGAGAACCTACTGCAGATGAAGAAATCCATTGGGATCTAAGACCACCGTTATCTCTTGAGGGGATTGTGCTCCATTGTTTATTTATAGTTTGCCTTCCAATAACATTTGAAGCATCATCCCAAGTTCAGCTCCTTTACACTCCAGTAAACCAGAGTCTGAACATTAAATCCCCTTTGAGGCCAAGTTGCCACCCCAGTACACTGAGAAGACCCTTATGCTCACACATTCATATTTTCATATAAGGGAGGCAGAGACTATTCATCACACCTAGTGTCCTAGGATCACTGAATGAGCCTTGTGGTATGTTAGGGCATGTTGTTGCTTACCACTGATTGGGAAGATAGGTTTACCTAGAAAACCTGAAAGGGTATCAAACGCATGGATAACAGAGTTACGTGACATTGTCCTATCCACCTGCCTTGCACAGGATGCCACTTCAGGAACTGTAAATCAAGTCACTGCAGGAGCTAAAGACAACAAAAAGGCTTCTGGCATCCTCAACACTTTAATTTACTGTAATATGAGCTTTGGTAAGCAAAAACATCCTTAATCAGAGGTAACCTGTGATTAGATTCTCCTGTGCAGAGCTTTAGATGCAGGCCTAGATTTGATAATATGAAGTTTTTGCTTACCAAAGCTTATACACCAGCAAATTAATTAGAGTTTAAGATTACACATGGCTCTTTTGTTGTCTGTGCTGCAACGTGTTTACTCAAAAGCTCAGAAGATGCAACATGTTTACTCACCTTAGCCATGTTTACTCAGAAGTAAATCTCACTGTGTTCAGCCAGGCTTCCCCATAGGTAAATGAACCTAGGATTGCAGCCTAGAACTAGAGTCCCACTGACAATGCTTGCACCTGAACAGTTTCCAATACATCACAGAACCAACACACAGTACAATCTCTCCCTTTTGCTCACTTTTCCCCCCTTATCACTTGTCTTGTGCCTCCTTTTCTCACCACAACTCAATGCACACCTTTCTCCTGCTTACCCCTCCTCTCTTGACACATGCAATTTTAGCCACACTTCTTACCTCGGAGTAGGCCTTGTTGACTAAAATGGGACTTACTTCTAAGTAAAAACACATAGGTTTGGGGTCTTCTAAGGTTGCAATCCTATTCACACTTCTTATCCAGGAGTAAGTCCCATTAACTTACTTCTGAGTAGAAATACAGGATTAGGCTCTGAGGCTGCAATCCTATCCACATTTCCCAAGAGTAAGCCTCACTGACTACAACGGGACTTACTTCTGAGTAGACATGTCTTAAGATTGAGATGTTTGACTGCAATCCCATCCACATTTACCTGGGAGCAAGCCCCAGTGTGCATAATGGGACTTCTGAGTAGGTATGCTCAGGATTGAACTGTTGGGCTGCAGTCCTAGCATCGGAACTTACCTTGGAGCAAGCCCCAGTGTGCATAATGGGACTTACTTCTGAGGAGACACCCATGGGGTGATGCATTCAGGGAGGCTGCACTCTTAACCACTTTCCTGGGAGTAAGCCCTAATCACGCTAATGGGTCTTACTTCCGAGTAGATATACATAGGATTGGGCTCCTCTGAGGCTGTAGACCTATCCATACTTACCTGGGAGTAAGCCCCATTGACCTCAATGGGACTTACTTCTGAGGAGACACCCATGGCATGATGCACTCAGGAAGGCTGCACTCTTAACCACTTTCCTGGGAGTAAGCCGTACTCACCCTAAGGGACTTAGTTCTGAGCTGAAGTCAGTTCCATACTTACCTGGGAGTAAGCCCCAGTGACTATAATGGGACTTACTTCTGAGTAGGCACTCATAGGATGGGGTGTCAGCCTGGCTGCAGTCCTATCCACACCTACCTGGGAGTAGGCCCCATTGGCTACAGTGGGACTTACTTCTGAGTAGACACACCTCTGGTTGGGCTCTAAAGAACTTACGGTTCTCCCCATTTCCCCCAGACCTCTCTAAGGAGGCTCCTTCCCTCCCTCCTTTCTCCGGCGCCTCCCCACTCGCTCGTTCCCGCGGAGGCCTGGCCAGGAGCGCGCACGTCGCCGCCACGGCTCTCCTCAGCTGCCTGGCTAGGCTCGGCCCGGCTCGGCCCAGCCCGCTCCGACACCCGAGTCCCCTCCAGCCACCCCGCCTGCCCACCCACCCACCGGCCCCACAGCAGCCCTCGAGGAAGGAAGGAGGCCGCGGGGAGGCCCGCAGGCAGCGCCCCTCATCCCTCCGGCTCCTGCCGCCCAACCGCCGCCTCCCCCGAACCCCGCAGGTAGGAGCCGCCCCGGATGGCTGGGCCTGAGTCGCCAAAGATGGAGCCTCCCCGGGAGGACCCCTGCCTGCCTGGGACTGTGGGAGGGGGCGGGATTGGGACCCTCCCGC
Organism: Cryptoblepharus egeriae; assembly: GCA_030015325.1. Classification (NCBI taxonomy): domain Eukaryota; kingdom Metazoa; phylum Chordata; class Lepidosauria; order Squamata; family Scincidae; genus Cryptoblepharus; species Cryptoblepharus egeriae. Next base: position 69,123,014 of record JAREYC010000002.1, on the reverse strand, counting down.
CTTCACCCTCCTGAGGTCGGACCAGGCTCTCTGTGGGGCAGGGCTGGAGCCCCCCTGCACCCTCCCCCCAAGGAGTCATCTCGTCCCCTTTCTCTCACCCCAAAAGTGTCTGCTGTACAAGAGTCAGGGCCCAATCCTAGTCTTGTCTACTCAGAAGTAAGGCCCATTACAGTCAATGAGCTTACTTCCAGGTAAGTGTGGATGGGATCACACCCCAACAGCTCAATCCTGTGCATGTCTACTCAGAAGTAATGCCCAGTATAGTCAATGAGTTTGCTCCCAAGTAAGTGTGGATAGAGTTGCAGCTCAACCCTTTGTTGTGTCTACTCAGAAGTAAGTCCCATTATAGTCATTGGGGCTTATTCCCATGTAAATGTGGATAGTGTGACAGCCAATCCTACACATGCCTACTCAGAAGCAAGCTCATTATAGTCACTGGGGCTTACTCCAAGGTAAGTGTGGATAGGACTGCAGCCTTAGAGCCCAATTCTATGCATGTCTACTCAGAAGTAGATCCCATTGTAGTCACTAGGGCTTACTCCCAGGTAAGTGTGGATAGGACTGCAGCCTTAGAGCCCAATTCTATGCATGTCTACTCAGAAGTAGATCCCATTGTAGTCACTGGGGCTTACTCCCAGGTAAGTATGGATAGGACTGCAGCCTTAGAGCCCAATTCTATGCATGTCTACTCAGAAGTAGATCCCATTGTAGTCACTGGGGCTTACTCCCAGGTAAGTGTGGATAGGACTGCAGCCTTAGAGCCCAATTCTATGCATGTCTACTCAGAAGTAGATCCCATTGTAGTCACTGGGGCTTACTCCCAGGTAAATGTGGATAGGACTGCAACCTTAGAGCCCAATTCTATGCATCTTTACTTAGAGGTAAGTCCCATTATACTCACTGGGGCTTACTCCCAGGTAAGTGTGGATAGGACTGCAGCCATAGAGCCCAATTCTATGCATGTCTACTCAGAAGTAGATCCCATTGTAGTCACTGGGGCTTACTCCCAGGTAAGTGTGCATAAGATCGCAGTCCAACAGAACAGTCTTGTCCACTCATGAAGCAGCATGAACATGTCTGCTCAGAAGTAGGTCCCATTGCAGTCAATGAGACGTACTCCTACATAAGTGTGGAGTTAATAGCAGCCTCATGTTCCCATCATTACTGTCACCACCCTTGATTCTGTTATCTTGATCACTACTGGAAGTGCTATCTTTCAAAACCATCTCATCAAAGCAGGATTAAGAGAGGAGGAATCCACCCTTCCAATTCTACTGACAGCATAGCCTGGTATGAACAAAAGAGAGCGCTTAGACACAGCATATTAAAAATTTATGATAGCTGGACGGTCAGTATTGTTATTAACAGTATTTATATACTGCTTCTCCACAAAAGTTCAAAAAGCAGTTTACAGAGAAAAAAAATCACATTAATAAAAATCAAATATCTAATATGCAATCCTGACAGCTTTTAATCTGAAAGGGAAAATGATGGAATACCAGATATAGGTGATGGTCTTCAAAAATTTTCCTTTTAGTGATTGAATTGCCACCTTTAATCCCCACTCCTTCCTCCCTATTAAGCTTTTCTTGCTGATGTCCCATGGAGGATGCTTACAGTCCAGTGGGGATAGGTTTGGGGGGAGAGAAGAGTGAGTTAAGCTGTAAGTTGCTCAGCTTTGGCCTCCCAACAGCAGAGAGAGCTCTACAATTTGAAGTTGTCAGAGAGGGCTAATTCTTGAATTCTTCCCATCTTGTTAAGTGTCATATTATAGTGCCATTGTTACTGCCAAGAAATGAGCTGCTTTTCTTTTTCCTGCATATCCTTCTGTGTATATCCAACCTTAAATATATTAATAGCCACTCCTGTATTTTGTACATGCTGAATGTAATATTTGTGACTGCACAGTAATTACGCAGCTAATACATGTGAAATATATTTGCATTGCTTGCAATATTTAAATATTAAGACTTATTAGAATTCCTTTCTTCAGATGTATTTTAATGTGCAGTATTCGTTTTACTGTGTATTAGTAGTTATAGAATAGTGCAAATCGTATAGTATCATATTTTTGTATTGGTATAACTATATTAAGCAGTAGCAGCGTTGCTGTATAGTCCTGTTAGTTATACATGGGTCCCTAGTTCTTTCAAAGACTTAATTTTTTGTGTAGTTGGCAAGTGTGTGATGCTAGCTTTTAAAATCCTTTTTGGGTTATATGTTAATTTCTATTTTAAGACACTACAGGAGAATGAGTAGAATCTTTTTTTTCATTTCCACCCAGGATACAGTTTTGAAAAGATTGTTTTTCTGGAATATCCAAGTTACTCCCAGGTAGATATTCTTCAGAGTTCTAATGACATGATTTATCTCTTCAGGTTACTACTTTGGCATCAGAGTTATTATGCATAGTTGAGCATATGTAAAAATTATAGTGAAAACTGTTAAATGTGTTGAAAAATATACATAAAGCTACTTTCATCTCCAACATAAATTGCATAATGTCATCTTAGTTGCAATGCTTTTATTTAAATAGCAAAAATAAAAATTGCAACAAAACTTTATTTTTAAAGAATATGAATTGTTTTTCTTTACAAATAATAGCAATTAGACTAGAAAACTGTTGCAAAAAGCCCTCACTGTTTGTGGATTTCTTGTCATTAAGAACACCTATGGGTTAAGTCTAAGTTTGCAGTTCCCAAACTCCCAGAATTTGGGAGCCGCTTTAAACTGTTGCAGGAAAAAGGGAAAGCAACAATGCCATCCCTAGGAGTGCACTACTGTTAGGGATGCAAGGAGGTTTCTTTTACTTACTGGAATGAGCAGTAGCTTTATAGATGCCAGGCATCTTGTGGAAGCCTCCATAGGGCTCCTCAGTAAAAATAATGATTACAATCCACTTAAGATTTCACTATTGCAAACCAGTAGTGGATTATGATCATTATTTTTAGGTTCTGTTGATAAGTAAAAGAAAGCCATGTGTTCCCTGGCAATGGCATAGTCCTGCCGATCACATTCCTGTATTTCCCCCCTCTCTGCTTCTTAAAGGGGCAAAGGCAAAGTCCACAGCTTGGTGTGTAATGAGGTCCCAGTTTGAGAACCTCTGAGTTCTAAGTCTTACTTAACACAATAGGCTTACTTCTGAGTAAGGGAAATAATATAATTTTCAAACATCTCCACATCAATTGTTGTTCTGCTTTATGCTACCAGAATAGCAAATGTACAATAAAGCATATGAATATAAGTAAGAAAAGGTGAGGTGAAAAGTTTCCCTTTTCCAGGAAAAAATTATGGGAAGTGATGGGCTGTGGGTGGCGCAAGTGGCTAAGACACTGTGCTTGTTAACCAGCAGGCCAGGGTTCGAGACCCGGGTCGGCCCCACAAGACAGGGTGAGCTCCTGTCCTTAGCCCAGCTCTGCGACGCCAGCTGGATCCAATCGTATTGGCTCTGCCTTTCCATTGGACTAATTCAGTGGCATGGAGAGGGGGGATTTGCTGCTTGGGTAACAGCCTATCCTCCATAACAATCCAACCCAGGCTTTCGTGCTTCGCATGCAGCGTATGCAGCGCCGAGCATGATACCATAGTCTTCCAAGACTGACGGAGGCCTGCTAATGTTCATAACAGGGCTGTTACCCATTTAAATAAATCTAAGACTGTAATCCTAAAGACACTTTCCTGGGAGTAAGACCCATTGAACACAATGGGGCTTACTTTTGAGTAGACATGGTTAGGATGGCACTTTTAGTTGATTAATGCATGATTTTTTCGGAAGAGGATTCAATATGGGTAAAATCATTAGTTTTGAAATACATGTTTTCTTTATTTTTGAAGAATAGTGAATGATAGCAGAATTAGTCTTGGAAGAGATATTCTGTCTTGTGAAAACACAAAGAATATCCTTATATGATGATATTTACTTCAGTTTTTATAAATACTTGCAGCCTGACATATTTTGCAGCCTGACATATTTTATGCCTGTAATTTGGCTCATTGGTTTTATTAAACTTTTCACTCCTATTTATTAGAATAATAGATAAAACTTTCAAATTTAGTTAATGTCCAAAGCAACTTTTGTAAAATTCCAGAATTCTTTGTTGAATCTGATATGCTGCTGTTTCTTATAAACAACACTATGCTACAGATAGTTACTTACAGCTGCTCAAATATTTTCATAGCTTGGGCACTATGCACAGGAATTTGCACACTTTCATTTTATTAAAAACCTTTTTTGTGTCTTCTGGCCCTGCCTGAGATTGCACAATTAATTGCTTACGGCTGCAATCCTAACCACACTTTCCTGGGAGTAAGTACTATTGAACTTAATGGTACTTACTTCTGAGTAGATATGTTTAGGATTGCACTATATTTAGCTGTAGAATATGGATTATATTTTTTTGCTCTTGCTGGCTTCTTCCTAATAGAAAATGTTGCAAGTGTGAATTACCTTTGTTGCTGCACACAAGACAAATCTGAGGCCTGGCAAGTTCATCAAGTTTGTTTATATTTTTAAACTCTGCTTTTCCATCAACTTTTAGAGCAGCATTTAATAATAAAATATAAAAACCACAACAATAAAATAGTTAAGAACAAAGGGAATCAAACAGTCATTATTGACAAGTAAGAATTATCAGTCAAGATTAAAAGCCACCATTAGTAATATGTCTGTAGATGTGGAAAAAAACAATGCATTTAATATTCATTTGTAGCATACCACTTCTGTCTTATTTAGCTGCATGTAGATGTGGCATGAAGAATTGATTGGTGCCAGCTTTTACTTATGCATATAGTGCAACAGCTATGACCAACAACAACTATGACCAACTACATGTGGGGTCTTTACTTGGAAGTTCAGCTCCTTACTTGGAAGTAAGTGCAGCTTCTTACTTGGAAGTTCAAATCCTTGTAGGAAACCTTGTCTTACATGAAGCAGTCCTGTTTTCTATGTGAAATTTGAGAGAGATGTACATTGGGGGCTGTTTTTACAGATGAATTCTTACAGAGGCTTGTAGCTTGCTCAATTACTCTGTGACCTTTTGTGTTATTGACAGCTAAATATGATTATATAGAACATTTGTATTCTAAAATCCTCTAACATGCTTTGAATGGGCTGTACAGCATTTGTCAAAAGTCCATTCAACTATCAGTCAGCTCATTTGTTAGTCTGTTAGTCTATCATCCAGCCCATAAGTTCCTTAGTCCATTAATGGATCTGCCAGTCAGCTAGTCCAGGGGTCTCCAAACCCTGGCCTGGGGGCCAGATGCAGCTCTCAGCAAGATCCCTCCACCTGACACACAGGCAAGCCTGAACCTCCAGAGTCAAGGGACGCTCTGCTCCCTGCAACTCTGGAGGGTATTCTGAGGGCAGGGAGAGGTTGCACACAGCTCCTCTTTCTGAAAGTGTTTATGAACTGGTTTGAAGATCACCTCTTCTGGGTTTGCTAGAAAGTGTTTATCAACTGATTTGAATTCAGTCACTATTCAGTATAATGATTTGAATTCAGTTACTATTCAGTCACTATTCAGTATAATTCAGTATAATGAATATATTCTAATATATTCATTTTTGCAAATTTTTGTCTGGCCCTGCAACACAGTGTCAGAGAGATGATGTGGCCCTCCTCCCAAAAACTTTGGACACCCTGAGCTAGTCCATCGTTCAAACTCCTTCCTTCTACATCCACACCCTTTTCCTTTCTTCTAGTGCAGCTTTCATCTGTGAGGGCCTTGTGGCCTCCCAGTGGCTGCAGCTCTGTAGCACATTCACTGTTAGACCCTGGAGTTAACCCCATGCTTATCTGTCTGTGTGCACAAAGCCACTATTGACACCACACCGAGAAGGAAATCTTGTGCATTTCCATTATAGTGTGAAACAAGTTTGACACCCCTGTTTAGTTCTCTCTGAATTGCTCAGTAAATCAGAAAGAAAGGGACATCTGGGGCCCCGTTCAGTTAGTGAATCACTATCGAATCTTCAGTCAAGGTCAGTGGAACAATCCTTCATGGAGGATGGGGATCCTGTGGGCACAACAAGTCTCTGAGGATAGACTGTCTTAACTGATGTACCTCCTTCACTATATGAATTCCATCTTCATGCCAAATCTTTGTAGAAACTTGTGCAAGGCAGCTGCTTCCCTTTGTAATTTGGGGCACATAGATTTCTGGGGAAATGGGTAGTGGAAGTGGCTGCCCAGCACAAGTTTCTGTGAAGATGGTAGGTGGTGGGGCGAAATGGTAACATTTCATGAGTGTTGCATCATGTCCAGGAGGCTTTTCTTGAGGTCCCTTTTCTGCACCAACTAACAGCAACTCAAGGTTTTAGAGAGGAGGTTTTTCCAACCATACTTGGGGATGCCAGGGATCTGTTCTTCCACTGAACATTTTGCCCTTCAGTAAGATATAGGAACACGATTGTATAGAGAAAAGATGGAGTTGGGAGAGTTTGGTTGATTATGTGAGAGGGAAGGAACAAGGGGTGTTTTTCTTAGGAAAATAGAAACGCTGATTCCCTTCTGGTTTGCATTCAGCATCTACTATCAAAAAAACTAAATTTTTCCAAAGGTTACATTGCTTAGTAATTTTGAGCAACTGTGAATTATAAGTCCTAATAACTGTAAAGCTGATAATCTCTAAAATGTTTCTACCTTTCTATTTAGTTTTATGGTTTGTGCTTTGAGCTAGTTTCTTTAATTAATGAAAACATTCAGAGCTGTAATAAGGTACTTACAGATGAAGCAAAATAAATGTATTCCTTTTGAATGTTGTCTTAGACATGTAAAACAATTTCTTTAATTTTTTTAGAAAATGATGCATCCTGTTGCCAGTGGTAATTCCCCTTTCTGTGGGACCGGAAAGGGTTCTTGCCTTAATGATGACAACGTGACACCCACAGATCAGTTTGATTTATATTCCACGCAACAAACGAAGTATAGCCACACGGTCAGCCACAAGCCAATACCATGCCAGAGACAAGATACATTAAATGAACCACACTTGCAGACCTCAAGTGGCAGGAGTATAGAGACGAAAGATGAACTAAAGAAAAAGAAAAACCTCAACAGATCTGGTAAACGTGGAAGACCATCAGGGACCACAAAATCGGCGGGGTACAGAACAAGCACAGGTAGACCGCTGGGGACCACCAAAGCAGCTGGATTTAAGACAAGTCCAGGCAGACCATTGGGTACAACTAAAGCTGCAGGATACAAAGTCAGTCCAGGGAGACCTCCAGGTAGCATTAAAGCTCTATCACGACTTGCAAATCTAAGTTACACTTGTAGCAGTGCTGCTTTTCCCTATGCTGTGGTGCATAACAGAGGAGTGCATGCTGCTGGTGAAACAAGTAGCAAAATCAAGCAACCTGCTGAGTGAGAAAAAGATGAATAAGATAACATTTCCTCAGTACTTCTTTTTAAATCTGAGTTGTGGCATGTGTTTTCACTTTTTTGGTATCTTTTTCCATAAGTTTCTTTCTTGTGTTTTTTTTAAATGTCATATCGTAATCACTTCATGTTTCTTATGTTTACAAGTGGACTCCTTAGTGATGCCCTTGTGTGTTTCTAGAAAGCAATTGCTAATATTCAAAGTGTCAAAGTTATTGTCTGGCCATTTTAGTGGTATGTTTAGTAATTCAAATAAAAGAATTCTGACTCTGAGTTTATTTAAGATTAAAGAATAAATCAGAAAAGACTAAAAACACAATCATCCAAAACTATTTTACCAATAACAGTTCTGAAAATGTTGCAGTTTGGGTCTCTTTTTTCCTTTCTTTTTTTTTGTCTTGTGGAAGAGAATAGAAAAAGATAAATTTTCCACTATTGTTGGAACTTAGCACGGACCTCAAATTTTTGTAGATACTTTGAAACTTTCAAAACTATATTTTTTAAATAAAGTGGTCATTCCAAGCAGTCATTGAGTTAAAAGTGCTATCAGTTTCAAGTAACTCAAGCATTTTTCAGAAATAATTCATATCTAGGACTTGATATAATGAAAGTGCTATTTTGCCTTTAAAGTATGGTAGCTCTCCTAATTATTCTAACTTGGATATTGACTTATAATTTATAAAAGCCTAAGACTACATGTACCAATTGCAAATAATTATATATCTGTAATTTGTTAGCAATTTCTAAAAAGTGCTGTCAAATATGGATATAATGTGCAACAGTAATAATCATGGCTGAGATTCTGCACAGGTGTCTACTTATGCATTTGGTTGATTTCAGTTATATTTGATATCCACATGGATTGGGCCCTGTATTTCAAAATATGTGAAATATATATCTTAATTGACTTGGCAATAGCTACATAGATGATAGAAGCTTTTAGGATTTCAAATATTCAGTATGGTTGAAAGTTTATACCTTTCAGCTATATGATCTTACAGTTTTTAATAATGTTGTCAGTAAAAGGCTTACTTATCAAATATAATGAGTAAGAGAGCGTATATCTACCAAAGGATGACATTTCATGGTTCATAATTAGAAACTACAAGTTAATGCATAAACAAATTGTGATTTGAGGTTTTATGGACCCCAGATATATAAGAGACTATAGGAGTACATCTATGCATGACAGGTGCCGAACTATAAATTCCCTGACATTTTGTGCACCTAAAACAAATGTTCTATACCCAACTGGGTGTACGGTGGTGGTGTTTTTAAATGTGTGTATGACGCAATGTAAAATACAGTACATGCGTTACATTGTAACTGAAAAAACGCTCCATATTGAATATATTCCAAATATTTCTTGTCAAGAACTAAAGCTATTAATTCTGAAAATAAGTTTACATATAGTTATAGATGGAATTTTTAAATTTGTATCTTCAAATACACATGAGAGAGGTTATAGATAAATATTTGCAAATTAATGGGGACAGAAATTTTTCAGGTTAATTAGACTACAATTAACAGTATTCTCTTTGTAAGATAAATGTTGTGGCCTGCTGACGTTTTGATGACAACTCTGATTTCAGTCATGACAACATAAGAAATGGATGTCATTTCATGCCTTTTTTATCAGGAAAAAAGCGGCAAGCCTTCAGGTGTTCCAGTGATGCCTAACTCATAATGAGCTGGACTTTATCCTGTATTTTATAATTGTTGTGTTGAATTGATTTGGGGGAACTATGTATGCACTGTCAACCATGAACCTCAACAGTACTGGAAGGCTCTTTAGTCATATAAACTAATGGCAGCTAAACTGCTACTAAAATAGGTTTTTGGTTTTTTTGCTGAAGCTATGAAGTTTGTTATATATTTCCTCAAGAAACTTTGGAAGTATGAAACCTTTATTAAATTTTTTCTGCAGTGGTGCAACTTATGACACATGCAATGCTAATGTGAGCTAATTCACCCTCAGGACATATGTTGTGTTGGCTGTTTTGTTAGATTTGTTTTTTTCAATCCAAAGGCTGCTTCAGACCCTTTCTGAATTTTCTCTTGGAGAGCAGCTGAATGTAAAAAACTACAGGAATGGCACATCTTAACTGGCAAGGAGCAGGAGCAAGTTGCATGTCCAATGTACCTTTTGGTAATTCTATGTCTTATTTCCTCCTGTTTTTCTTAAACTGTTCTACTCTTTTGCGCCTGACATGTGCATCTATTCAGTGGTGCCATGAAGTATGCTGGGAGATAACGCAGATGCATTATTGCTCAAGTATAATGAATTTTGTATTCAAGTATGCTGAGAATATAATGAAGTCATCTAAGTAATTTATGCTCATTTATAGTACTTATTAGTTATATCAGATTGAAAATATGTCCATTATAAGGACTAGTATTGTCAGTTGTGAGAAAAGACGGGAAAACTCTCTTCCATTTTCTAAAAGGGCAGTTTAACGCCTTTGATTTGTAAATGAGGCCTGAAGAACACTGTTGGGCATTTCTTGATTCCAGTTTATTATCCTCTACTGCAGTTTACAAGAGCCATGCTGTGGGGTGGGGGGGGGGGGGAAGCAAAGTCAAGAACTTTAGATGTTTGAATGGTATATTCAAATATTTTTGCTACTTCTGTATATAATCAAAATACATTGTGCTTTTTCTTTTCTTAACACTGTCTCTTGTCACGACAACACTGAAACAGCATGTTAATTTCTATACTTTGATATTATTGGGAAGGGGGAAGAAGAATGATGGTTTCTCCCCCATAGTATTAATACATGATTAGTAAAGCAAAACGATAATTTTATATTATATACCTTAATACTGCTCTTCTTAATCCTAGGATCATTGATGTGTATTGGCACTGTTCATAAATTGTACACGTCAAATTTGTGTTAATTTTTTTTGGGTTAAATGTAGAGTTGTTCATTTGTTTCATTGTTTGATAAAGTATTTAGCATAATTAAGCATTAATAGGATGTGATACTACAGCCGCTATTTTTATCATCCACAAATTCCTGGTCACTTTCTGATGAAATTTACTTTAACTGTAGAACCAAATAACTTTTACTACTATTTTTGAAATCTTGCACTGGATATTTTCAAAATCTTGACACAAATTGATATATGTTTTATCACAAAGGAACTAACAATTGTGAAGGTAGCATTTTGTTTTGTTTTGTTTAAGTGTGACAGTTTATTCTTGATGCATGTCATTTCATGTGTTTTAAGTTAAAATGTCATGGATATGACTCAACCTGGCATTTCTCTTTTGCAGCAGTCCACTTTATGTTTCAAAGTCTTTTGGTCTTGATACCAATTCAGACAAGTCAGAGCATGCATTTAGGGCAAGAAATTTCTTGATCCACAATGACTGAGGCAGTTGATCATTTTAAAAATTATTTTGAAGGTCTTTAACAGCCGGAATAACAACGATAACTTGGCTAGTTATGTTTTTAGTTTGCATTCTGCTTTTATTCCTGTATGTACAGTACAGCATCATACAGTTTGCTCTAAGTACAGAACAGTTGCTTGTAGAGTTTTGGAATTTCATTTATATTCGTGATTTTTTTATTATCAGTATATTTAACATAGTTTAAACACAAATGGCAGACAATACTAATTGCCTTTCTTTCTGATTTTTCCCCCCATTAATAAATTTAGGTTCTGCAGTGTGTAATCTGTTTCATCTTGAAAGTCAAAGTATTTGACTTTAAGAACTTAAGAGATTCTGCAGAATGAGTAAAACATAAAACCTAAATGGACCATTTCAAGGTTCACATCTTCCACAATTATCTATTCCCATGGGACCGATTAATTTGGTGAAAACAGTTACACATTAAATCATCACCCTGTCTTCTGCTGTATAAAGTCTGATTAGATACTGTGTATGTTCTTATGTCCATGAACTTCAGCTACTCGTGTGCAATTGTCTGTATGGGAATGGAGTAGTGTTCATGATCTGTATTTACGTCATATGGATGTATATTTATTAATAAAGTAATTGCTTTAAACACCAAATTTTCACTATATTGTGTGTTCTTAAACATGTAATAAGGTGGCTAGAGCCCAGCATCTGTTTGATAGTGAACCTAGCAGGTAAAATTAGATTTTAGGTAATTTGTCAAAGAGAACATTCCACCATATTATGGAAGCAGGTAAAGAAATTTTTTAAAAGAACCCTAAGTATTGATAATAATTCTCAGTAACTACAAGGAATGAATGGTTAAAAGTTGTGGCTATAAAGCATTTTTTGTTCATGATTCAACCTTCTGTTAGATGATAACACATTTTAAAACCAAATGCAGAGTTAATAAAATAGAAATACAATACTGGCATTTATATACCACCTTTCTGGCCATTGGATTTCTCCTTTAGCTTTATTCAAGGAGGTTTTTATATGGGCAGGCTTCTCTAACCCTCGAGAAGCTATAGAGACTAGATGAATCCTTTTTGTCTTTGCCATCTTCCTGGCTATATATTTTGGTCATCTTCCTGGCTATATTTTTTTGCTTTGAGACATATGGACAGCTGCCTGCTGGCTCCTTATCATCCACTCAGCTCAGCAGCTTAAAAGTCTCATCTCACAGCCTCTGGTGTTCTCGAACTGATGACCTTCAGTTCTTATCTAAGAACAACGGCTCTATCCTCTAGACCAGACCTTCTAAAATTGTTTAAAGGTCAGGGCTATCTATATATACAAGTGTCCTCCACTTTCTGCCACCCTGATTTTGCTTGGTTCACTCTTTCATCACTCTTAAAATATACCAAGAAGTCTGTTTTTCATTAGGGAGATTCACTGATTCATCATTTTTTTTTAATAATGTGTAATTTGCCACATATGCCTTGGTTTAGTATAGTTTGATATTCATAAATGTGTTATTTAGGCATTTATATTTATGTGTTATTTAGACTTTTGTAAGTGATATGTCTATTTTGGTAGCCATTTGCAAGCTGAAAAAGACTTGGTTCCATTTTTCATCGATTTTCAGTTTTGGTCGGTGCTCTGGTCCCTTACCTGTCCAATAAGTGGGGGATGCCTGTATATAACTGAAAAGCCACTGACTCGCTAACTCATCAGTGCCCAGCCAAAATTGCCAGAAATATACAAGTGTGAAATTTTGGGAAGGTCTTCCTTCCATGATGGAGGCACTCACTAAGAACCAATTTTTGGAAATTCAAACAGGGTTTGAAAAGGGGCGCAATGTGTTTTTGTTCCTATACAATGAAGAACCACTGACTGATCCAACACCCACCACCAACCCCTGGGCATGAAATTTGACATGGGCATGAAATTTGGGATGTGTATTCCTTCACTGATGTAAGAACCCACTAAGAACTGATTTGGTGCCTAGTGGTAACTAGTCCCTGGTGTTGCCCTCTGGTGCTGAATACCTGAGGATTCTTGGTGCCTGGTGCCCAGCAGGGACACCCAGTGCTCAGTAGGGGTACAAAGTGATATCCATTGGTACCTAGTGGTTCCCAGTGCTATCTTGCTATCCAGTGCTGCCCAGTAGGGATGCCTGGTGCCCTCTGCACACTGAGCAGTGGTGCCCAATGGTGCCTGGTGCTGAGTGATGTATAGGGACAAAAACACATTGTTATTTACAGTAGTTGTTCAAAGAGCTACCATAGTACTATTACTGCAGTAATAGTTACAAACTATTAAAGTACAAGGTGAATTGATGAAAATTGTAAAATAGTGCATGTTTCTACACAGTTCCCTTTGTCAGATGCAGTACAGCCATGCTATGATTTATTCATGCTGAGAGCTTTCTTTTTTACATTGTTCAAACATTATTATTGTGACTGAAATAGGTAATCCTATGAGACTTTTGCAGGTAATTGCTTTCTTGCATTAACAACATCTTTGAGTACTTATAGAATGAGACAACGTCAGATTTTCCCCTTTTCTGTGTTTGAAGATAGTTTTGTTATATCTCTACAATATGTTAACCAAACAGAGCACCTTTCTTTGGCATTAAATATCTGCCTCGGCAGCAATGTTCACTGGGCATACTTTTATTTCAAAAGAGAGCATTATAGTCGACAAATGCAAGTGTTTGTGTATTGCCCTGCCCAGTGAATTAAACAATTTACTGATGGATTAGGGGGATGCTGCTATTAGTGAAAGGTGACTATCCCCCAAATCCAGAGTAATTTTGGGAGCACGTAAGAGACTTTTATGTGCACCCATAGTTACTGCACCACCTACTGAAAACCTATGGGAAATTCATGTTGGAATCCAGAGTAAATTGTTCTTACACTGGAGCAAGGACTCCCCATAGTTACTCTGCATTTTGTACTATGACTCAGTTTCTGGAAATATTGTGCTTGGATTAAAGCTAGAAATGTTTTTTTAATTACCTGGTTTATCATTTATTTCTTCCAGGGGTCTGTTTTGGTGCTGATTTTTATAGTAAATTACGGTAGTGTTTTAGCTGTATGGTAGAAATCAAACTTAACTTTCTAATTTACTGTAAAACTTTAAAATGCTTCAGAGACTGCAGAACAAAATAGTAAGTACAAGTGAGATCACTTAAGATTGTTACCAGAAGAACCACAATTCTGTTCCCCTTTTTGGTTTCTATATTATAATAGTCTTGTTATGAAAAAATTACAATATTTTGTCATGGTGAAAATAAAGCTCATATTTTTTGGAGAAGACACTTAAAAATAATAGAAATTGTAGAAATCATAGAATCCTAGAGTTGGAAGGGACCTAGAAGGTCATCTTGTCCAACCCCTGCTGCAGCAGGAAATTCTCTGACCTAAAGCAGCTCCGACAGGTGCTTGTTGAGCCTCTGCTTGAAGATCCCCAGTGAGGGAGAGTCCACCACCTCCCTTGGCAATCTGTTCCACTGTCGAACCACCCTCACCGTCAAGAATTTTTTCCTGATATCGTACCGGAATCTCCTTTCTTGCAGTTGTGCATTTCAGACAATGTGTGGGTGACTCTCCTGCCTCAAGCTTCTCATCAATTTTTCATTAAAGTTTGCTGAAACTGGGCCATTGCATATCTGGTGGGTAAATGTAAGAAGAAAAGTACAAGCATGAGTACCTAAAAGTGCTAAAGGAGCATGTCTACAATATGATCCCAGCCCACATGAGTACAAGTAATCATTGGCATGCCTATTGTATATCTACACGGCTGCTGATGTATGTTGTATGAATAATTTAGGAACAGGTTCTGAAAGACTTGCTTTACTAGCCAAATTATAGCTTCTAAAAGACCAGTAGAGGTCAGTTGCTTACTGTTACTATGTTTACTGATAGATCATGATAGAACTTTGTTTATGGCAGTAAAATAAATTACGAGATACTGTACATTCTATTCTGTTCTATCAAAGTAAATCGACTTGTTTACACTGGAAGTTATGTTCATGTTATATAGTTACGATAGGAGATGAGTGTCTATATAACCATGTTATATAGTTATGATAGGAGATGAGTGTCTTTGCTACTTAAAAGGGAGATCAGTGTAGTTCATTGAGGAAACTAGGGATGATTTATCCTCCAATTGCATTGGAGTTGCAATAGCTTCAAAAATTGGATCCTGCTTATTCAAACCTTCATTTTTTAAAAAGAAGCTTTTAAAACAAATTTTACAGATACGATGTAAAAAAAGCTTCTATGACTATTCAAATCTTGGCTAGTACAAAGTGTTATTGGAAGGACGTTTAGAATACACTCTTCTGTTTGTACTTTTGAAGTTAACTTTCATAAAAATACAGCTGGTTACCCTTAAACCTACAATTACCTGCTTTAAAAAAAGCCAAAGTAGAAACTGAGAGCAGGACTACAATGTTTGCAAAAGGTAAAGGCACGAGTAGAAAAAATTGCAGGATTCATCTTCACTTTTTAATAAATCATCATTTCATCATTTATTTTTTCACATCATTCACTACATTCACAGTTGCAGTGAAAAGTGCAACCCACCCTCAGGCATGTGCCCCCTTTTGGATATGTCATATGCTGTTCAATAAAGTTTTTTTACGTTTTTCAGCATTTTTGTAGTCTATATTGTAAAATGCTTGTTACCAGCGCCTCTACCACCATCTTAAACATTTATTACTTAAACATTTATTACTGTATAATAAACATTTTAAAACATCTTATACAGTAGTAAATGTTTAAGTTAGCATAATATAAAGAATTTTGGAATAATATAAAGGATTTTTTGGTTCGACTCAGTCGGGCCACAGCTTCAGTGGCTACACTGGCTGCCAATTTGCTTCCAAGCTAAATTCAAAGTGCTGGTCCTGAGCTTTAAAGCCCTAAACAGCTCAGGTCCAGGGTGTTTTGAGAGACCACCTTCTTCTGTACAATCTGATCCATCACCTAAGGTCATCAGAGGGGCCTCTACTGACTGCTGCCACCAAGGGAGAGGTGTGGTGGCCAGGAAGAGGAGCTTTCTTGGTGGTGGCACCCCGGCTTTGGAACTCCCTTCCCACTGAACTTAGGGAAACTCCCTCCCTAGAGCTTCAGGCAGAGCCTAAAAATGCTCTATTTTTAAAAAAAGCTTTTTATTGAAGCGGGGGTTATTGTTGTTTTTAATCTATGTATGTTTTAAATGTTTTTAAATGGTTTTCATTGAATGTTTTAAATAATGTTTTTACCTGTTAGCCACCTTGAGTCAATGTGGCCCAAGAAAGGTGGGGTATAAATTCACTGACCCTACAATCCACAGTAACTATGGGAGCACGTAAAAACTTTGTGCACCCGTAGTTACTGCACCAACCTAGTGAAAACCTATGGGAACTTCATATTGCAATCCAGAGCAAATTGTTCTTACACCGGAGCAAGGACTCCCCATAGTTACTCTGGATTGCGCCCTGAATAAATAAATTTCCTACAGCAAACAAGTACTGTAGTGCCCTAAAACATCTTGTTTCCTGAATGAGTGAGGAGTGTATAAGTACTCCTTTCAGGTACTTCAAGGCTATTTGTTTTCTAATTCTTCACAAATGTATGAAAGGGTAAATCTCTGAGCTCAGTGGGCATTACTGTTGAGTAGATGAACATAGGGATTTAAATTAAAAGACTACTGACCATTAAAGGAAATTTAGCAATTTTTACTTATCAGCCCCCTAGATTTAGAAAGAAGAAGCTCTGTTTTTTAATCAATCCAGCCTAAATAATGAGCCCTAAATTTATTAAAGATAACATTGGTTCCCTCTGATCAGTACATAAAGGGATACTGTCCTGTGTGAGATTTAAAAAAAACTGAACGAACAAGTATCTTAAATAAATTGGATGTGCATCACTCAACAGCCACCTGTGTGTTCTTTACAGCCAGTGCCCTATCTGACATCTTGAGTCTATGTAGTGTAGTGTGAGCCAGTGTTTTATCCTTATGTCAAGGCACTTTCAGTTTGTGTAATAACACACACACACATATATAAACATAACATATATATATAACATATAATATATATATGTAACAATATATAACACATATAGCATATAACATATATATATATAAAGGGCTGTGGGTGGCGCAAGTGGCTAAGACACTGTGCCTGTTAACCAGCAGGCCAGGGTTCGAGACCCGGGTTGGCCTCACAAGACAGGGTGAACTCCTGTCCTTAGCCCAGCTCTGTGACGCCAGCTGGATCCAATTGTATGGGCTCTGCCTTTCCATTGGACTAATTCAGTGGCGTGGAGAGGTGGGATTTGCTGCTTGGGTAACAGCCTATCCTCCATAACAATCTAACCCAGGCTTTCATGCTTTGCATGCAGCGTATGCAGCGCTGAGCATGATATCATAGTCTTTCAAGACTGATGGGGGCCTGTAATCTATATATGTATGCAATTGGGCATACAACAACCAGGGGAAACACTGGATACACAGACAACCTCTGAAGCCAAAACATCATCTCCACCCAGCCCGCTACAGAGTTCATCAGTGGATATGAGAAATAAGATCATGTCCAAATTAGCCACAATTAACACTCGGGTTAGATTACCAAGACTTAGCCATCAGACAGTATGCTGAAGGATGACAATAAGGCCCTTATGATGATCCCCACCACTAACATAACCCAAACCAACAGTAATATATGCCACATGGAGGGTGAAAAAACAATTTATATATATAAAATTATATGAGTCCTCTGGTAGAGGACCCGAGATTGAGGATAACATACATACACCACCCATGGAGGGTGAGAAAACAATTTTATATATATATATATATATATATATATATATATATATATATATATATATATATATATAAAATTAAATTACTAATTAAATAAACGGAGACTGTCGCCAAACGATGCAAATGCTGAAGAAGTTGCCTATTAAATATTTATTGCATCTAAATTATTAATTACATGAAGGCTACATGCTGCCTGTTCACAAGGAAAAGGAGGACAATGAGGATTTTTCCCAGGACACAAGGCTGAAAAAGAGGACATAGGGTCACTCTATTCAGTACAGTACTGTACAGTATTTTCCATCATGGATCAGCCTGCACCTTTGGTATTCTTTGTCCATTCACTGTGGCAGCCCTACAGCGACCACTGGTGGCAGAAAGTGGTTCCTTTCTCCATCTTGAGCCCTTTCTTACCTCATTTTAGCAGTGAAATAAATGTAAAATAAAATGTTGGTTTGACTCTGTGGTCTGGTCAGAAAGAAGACAGGACAGGTGACCAGATGTCATTTCCAAAAAAGTGGACAATGTCCTCCAAAATGTAGAACACCCTAGAAAAATGTAGGACATGGCAAAATAAATATGCACTGATGTCACATTTGCTTATCAATGTGCATTTTACTCTCAACTGTGCAAATAAATGTGTGCACACTGAGGCCACAAGTGTGCATTTTGCTCAGCTCGGCAAATATGCACACCGATGTCACACTTGCTCGTCAATGTCCATTTTGCTCACAAATGTGCAAAAAAAATGTTTATCCACAGACTAATAAGTGTGCATTTTGTGCTCATCAGTGTCCGTTTTACTGATTGCTATGCAGATAAATGCACGCTTGTGCATGTGTGCGTTTGGCTCAGCACTGTGCAAATCAATGTTTGCACATGCATGTCACACTTGCTCTTCCACGTGCAAGTTGCTCTCAAATGTGCAAATAAAACAAGAGAGGTCACAAGTGTGCATTTTTGCTTCCCACTCTGCAAATGAAGGTCTGCAGGCTTGTCAAGTGTGCTTTTTGCTGATCCTTTTGCATTTTGCTGATCCCTGTGCAAAGAAACGTTTGCACGTTGATGTCACACTTGCATTGTGCTCCTGGGAAGCACATCAGAGCCTTTCACCCCTATTGCCTGGCCAGACCCAAGAAGCACCTGCAGCAGCCTTGGCAGCCTGCAGGGTTCTTCTTGCTGCTCCGGAACCGGAAAGGCAGGAGGACTCGGAAGCAGCAGCAGCAGCAGCAGTGCTGCTACTGCTGCTGGGGAGAGCTGAGCTGGGAGAGCTGTGCTGGTTGCTGCTGCTGGGGAGAGCTGTGCTGGCTCCTTCTGCATCCCCTGCCTGGGCAGGATGGAGAGGAGGTCCAGGCGCAGGAGGGGGACAAGCCTCTGGGTGCTCTGGATGCTGGGGAGCCTCCTGGCAGGTAAAGGGGGCAGAGGGTGTGATGGAGGTGATGCTCCCCTTATGTCCAGAGGGGCAGGACATAAGGGGAGCACAAGGGGAGCAACATTTGGGGCAGAGGGGGACAGGCAGCAGTGGGGGAAGTGATGCCCCCCTTATATCCCTGGATCTTTCTCAGGCTTTGGGAACTAGGACCAAATAGGACCCCCCACTCCCCACTGCCACTGACTTGCTCCCCACTTCCAGCCTTTTCTATCTCATGAGCACAGCATGGGGCAGTCTGACAGTTGACAAGTCTGACAGTTGACAAAATGAACACACCATGGGGGAGTTTGACAGTTGACAAGACACACCATGCTGTTGTTGGGAGGATCACATCCCCCAGAGGCCCTGTTGATGAATGGATTCCTATGGCACCATCTGTGTGGACCATTCATGACACACAAGTGACACATGACCTGGTGGTTGAAAATGGCTGCCCTAAAGTTTGATTGTGGCATGTTCTGGACCATTTCTGGTAGATTAGCTAGTACTGGAAGACCGTAGGACTAGCGGTCTGGAGATCCAGCATGGAGGGAACTTGGTATGTATCTGATACTCCAGATAACATACAGTACAATCCTAAGCATGTCTTCCCAAAAGTCAGTCCCGTTGTGTACAAAGAGCACAATCCAAACCTTACTCAAAAGTAAGCCCCATGGTGTTCAATGGGTCCACAAGAAAGTATCTTTAGGATTGCAGCCTAAGAGCACAATCCTAACCATGTCTACTCAAAAGTAAGCCTCATTGTGTTCAGTGGGTCTTACTCCACAGGAAAGTGTCTTTAGGACTGCATCCTTAGACTCAGGAAAGTGTGGTTAGGATTCCAGCCTTAGGGCACAATCCAGAGTAACTACGGGGAGTCCTTGCTCTGATGTAAGAACAATTTGCTCTGGATTGCAATATGAATTTCCCATAGGTTTTCACTATGTGGTGCAGTAACTACGGACACACGTAATGTTTCTTACGTGCTCCCGTAGTTGCTCTGGATTGTAGGGATAATGGTGCAATGATCATGAGTATCATAAGCTGATCATGAGTATGGATTCCAGTGATGGGCACCAAAGAAATTAACAACCGGTTCTCTGCCCATCTGGCAGCCACTTTTAAATGGCTATTTTTAAACTTTATATGTCTTATCTCTCATTAACAACCGGTTCTGTAGAGTAGGTGCGAACCTGCTGGAGCCCACCACTGATGGATTCTTGCTTTAATAACTCTTAGTCATGGCTACTCAGACATCTCTACTAATGGATTTTTCCCAATAGGATGTACTTTCAGGTAAGCGTGTGTATCAAATTGCAGCCAGAGTTAAAAATCCAGAGTAACTACAGGGAATCATTGCTCTGGTGTAAGAACAACTTACTCCAGATTCCAATATGAATTTCCCATAGGTTTTCACTAGGTGCTGCAGTAACTACGGGTGCACATAAAGTCTCTTATGTGCTCCCGTAGTTACTCTGGATTTGGGGGTAAATCAAATTAGTGGCTTACAGGTTACTACTAACTTTAAGAGAAAAAAATTATTTGGTAGCAAACCATGAAGGAGTACAGTTATTCTACCCCTGTTGTTGTCAAATATATAGAATATGTCTGATAGTGAGTGAAGGGTATGTCTGATATCCTCATGTTTCTGAAGATTGGCTCATTGTGTAACACGAGTGCTGAGAAAAACAAAAACTACGGGCAACAGTAAGTTACCTTTTTCAAGCTTTAAAATTGTGATTAAAATCAGGAAGATCACCATGCTTATTGCAACTGAGCAGTGACACAAAATCAATTTCTAGCAGGTGGTCTTAAAGAGTTTTGAATGAAAAATCCATATTCTTCACTCTAACAGCAGTTCCGATTATTGTTTTATTACAAAAACCACAAGACTGGAAGAAATTCCTAGTTAGTTGCCACAGTTCATAGGCAAATTAATAACCAAATGTGGTTAATCTGTAAAGGTGGAACTGTTGTGAAAAAGTGGCTAAAAGAGTGTATCATTAATTGGGGCATCCCTAGTTTTGCCTTTGCTATGAACTCTTATAAGGTGGTCTCCAGAAAATTGCTCCCTATGCATTCCCAGCTGCAATATGGGGATAATATTTATCTTTCAGGGTTGTTGCAAAGACAAAATCAAGATAATACACATGAATACCTGGCATTTTTGGAAAGAAGAGTACAAATTCTGGGTATTACTCTATACACAGTTTGCAATGTGGCATAAATATTAGGATCCCACCCGAATCAATTACATATAGTATATATATAAAATTGAAAAGTCACTGACTGACTGACTCATCAGCGCCCCGGCAAAACTGCCAAGACCTAGAAGCATGAAATTTGAGGAGGGTGTTCCTTCCATGATGAAGACACCCACTAAGAACCGGTTTTCGGAAATTCCCACCAGAAGGGGTTTAAAAGGGGCGCAATGCGTTTTCCTCCCTATACTTTACATTGAAAAAAAATAATAGTAATATCGACCACATTCTAAGTGGCTGCAAGAAGATTGTGCAGACTGACTACAAACTGAGGCACAACTCTGTTGCCCAGATGATCCACTGGAATCTATGCCAAAGTATCATCTGCTAGTGGCAAAAAACTGGTGGGACAACAAGCCTGAAAAAGTGGTTGCAAATGAGCAGGTCAAGCTTCTGTGGGACTTCAGGATACAGACGGACAAGGTCTTGGAACACAATACTCCAGATATCACCATCACAGAAAGCAGTAAGGTGTGGCTTGTTGACATCGCCATACCAGGTGACAGCAGAATTGAGGAGAAACAACTGGAAAAGATCTCCCGCTACCAAGACCTAAGAATCGAATTACAGCGTATCTGGTGTAAGCCAGTGCAGGTGGTTCCAGTGGTAATTGGCACACTGGGTGCAGTGCCCAAAGTCCTTGGCAGGCACCTGAAAACTATTGGCATTGACAAAATATCACTCTGCCAACTGCAGAAAGCCGCTCTTTTGGGATCAGCACGAACATCAGCCGCTACATCACACAGTCCTAGACTCTTGGGAAGGGTCCGACTGGTGATGTGAATGAAACCAGCACGAAATTGTTTGCTGTGCATTAACAACAACAACAACAACAACAACAACAACAACAACAACAACAACAACAACAACAACTTTATTTATATCCCTCCTCCCAGAGGGACTCAAGGTGGCTTACAAAAGATCCATAAAATGATCCATATTGTTGGGTGCACCAACAATAAAATCCAATACATTAAAACAGTTAAAACAGGCATCTTAAAAACAATAAATATAAAAAATCTACATTAAAACACAGATTAAAACCATAATAATCAGTTGTAATAATCATAATAATCATAATAATCATTTTATAATAATAATAATAATAATAATAATAATAATAATAATAATAATAATAATAATAATAAAAGAGTTGTGCAGTAGAAGTAGCAAGACTAAAAAAAATCCAGAATTCACAATCTTTGAGGGATGCTCTGCCCCAATGCCTGGATCTAGAAGCATGAAATTTGTAGATCAGATTCCTTTCATGAATGGAGCACCCACCAAGAATTTATTTCTAGAAATTTAACACCTAAAGGTCTGAAAAGGGGTACAATGCATTTTCTGCCTATATGTAACATTGAAGACTGACTGATCAACATCCAGCTGATGCATTGGAAGGGAGGGTGCACAGCGGGGGATGGTGTGCATGGGAGGGTATTGTGCATGGAGGGTATTGTGCATGAGAGTGTTGATGAGAGTATTGTGCATGAGAGGATTTCCCCACCCCATGCACAGTGGGGGGATGTTGCGCAGCGGGGGAAGTTGCGCAGTGGAGGATGTTGTGCATTGAAGGGTTGTTGCACATGGTGTTGTTGCACATGGGGGTTATTGTGCAGTGGGGGATTGCATACGGGGAGAATTTTACACCAACAATGTGGGTACATTTTTGCTATTACTGAATAAAACAATGGTCAAATAGGTGGGGTTTTGGTCAGCAATGCTGACCATCTCATGCCAAGTTCCTTCCACCACTTTGCTGATGGGATTAAGGGATATAGAATGTGTTTTGCATTCAGCAGTTTACTATTATGGAATCCTCTCAAATCATTATTTGTTACAATAGAAGGCAAACTTATCCACTTTTGCGTTGTTGAATAATAAGTTGTTTATATTCAGAAAAATGCAACCAAGGTAAATACATCTGAATTTCTATGATTGCTTTTTCTCTTTGACCTTGATCACATGAACAAAACCAGTAGCTCAGATTATCTGGAGGTGTGTTGTAACTGAGGAGTAAGCAGAATCATAGCAGTGATGTGAATGAGCCCTGCATTTAAACAGATAAAGTTAGCTGGGTTCATGGTTTACAATGAATGAATGTTCTTGTATTTCTGTAGGAGTAATTGGAACAGATGAAACTACTGAGTTGCCACCTGAAAAACTGAGCCAAACTACACAGCCATTCATTGTAGAAAGCAGCTCTGTTCACACAAGCAGCAGTGGGCCAAAGGAACCAATCCAGTACAGGACTGCAGAAATTGCTGATGCTATGATGGGTAGCAGCCCGCCTGCTGGTCAGCCTGTAGTCCTGTCAGTTGTTCCAGGTGAGATGAAGGAAAGACACGTCTCAGAGTCTGACACGGGCACCTGTGATGCAGCAGTTGATGGTGAATGCAGCACGCAGGGTATCATTGCATCTCTGGCACCACCCGGTTCTCATAGTCAAGGGCAAATAAGAGACCCAGCAGTAATACTGGAAGCTGTGCATCCTTCATCAGCAGAGGAGTCTAACAGCACAGATGGTATGAAAACTCCCAAAGTGAACTGCGAGGAAAGAAATATTACAGGAATAACAAACTTCACTTTACAAATCTTGAATATTTCCCAAGTAAGTAGAGAGCATTCTAATCTGCTTCTCTTTTATTGTTATCCTGTCTTATTTTTTGAATATTCACTTTTTCTTATTGTCTGGAGACTGAGAAGCACAACCTTTCTTTTAAATATGGGAGTATGACTGGTGGTTCAGGAAGGAAAGAGGATGGATTTTGTTATGTATTTTCTTTATCAGTTTTCCCCAAGCTTAGATTATGAGTATGTGGAGCCACATGCTGGGGAGGGACTGGCCTCCAGTATTTAGGGCAGATCCCAATCTGGGCTGCTTGGATATGCATCAGCGATTGGGCTTGTGCACCAATCTGAGCAGCTCCATAGGGCAGGATGCAACACAAAATGGGTTAAGGGGAGTTCATTCCCCTTACTCCGACTTGTGCCACAACTAGCCCCATGTGGCTTATAGAGCAAGCAACCTGTCCTGCCAGTTCCAGCGCAGGGCTGCTCGGGTCACTAAAGCTATTAGGGAAATCCATATTTTGTTTTGAAACTATAATTTTTTATGAAAGTTTTAATTTTTAAAGTGTTTCTTTTGAAGCATCTAGAAGATGCGTTTGAAGATACGGTTATCTGTAATTCAAACTAGTATAGTTACCCTACAATCCAGAGTAACTACGGGAGCACGTAAAAGACATTACGTGTACCCGTAGTTACTGCACTACCTAGTGAAAACCTATGGGAAATTCATGTTGCAATTCTGAGCAAATTGTTCTTACACCGGAGCAAAGACTCCACGTAGTTACTCTGGATTGCGCCCTTAGGCTACGTTTTTTTCTTTAAAACAGCCAACTGATTACTATCCAGTCAGATTCCTTTTGGTTCCTTGATTTTTCTACTGTCTACCAGCTGGGTTGTTCCTACTACTGTAATTTGATACTCGCAATAAAAATTGATTTTAATATTAGACATTTGCAGCAAAGTTGGCTCTTTAACTGTCATGACACTTTGTAGTGTCCGGATCTCCATTTATGAGTGATGTGTAAAGGTTTCTCTCTCTGTGGCCCCACAACACTTAAATGATATTCAAAGTAATTATACTTTTTCTTTAAAAGGAAAAAAAAGCTAAAAACAAGCAGCAGACATTAAAATTTTAGTTTGTGCCTCTGATGCTGGGGAGAATTCCATATTTCAAGATAATAAATTGGTTAACCGGCAAAACATCTTCTAAATTTATTATTCATTTATTAGATTTGTAATCCATCTTTGTCCCCATAGGAACACAGCGCAGCAAACAATCAATTTAAATACACAGTAAAATACAATTGAAAACATTGAACTGATGGTTCAAATCTAACTTTTATTACTCTTGTTCCAGTAACTGAAAAAGAAGGAGAGAGAGAGAAAGACTGACTGTATGGCTAATTCCATCTTCTATATTCTTCACTATGTTCACAGGAATTAATCTAGCAGCACACTGAGTATCTAATAAAAGTTGTTTAATATTTCCCCATTTCTTACAGGATTTAATGGAGTTCTTAAATACAAATGGCACTGATTGTACTGTAGTCCTGTTTTATACCCCGTGGTGCCGTTTTTCTGCCAATCTGGCACCTCACTTTAATTCTTTGCCTCGAGCATTCCCAACTCTTAATTTTTTGGCCTTGGATGCCTCTCAGCATAGCAGGTATGTTTAGATGTTTTGCTTTTCAGAATTTGTCTGCTGCTGTGATGTTTGTTTGCATTTAAAAATTGTTTTAGGAGTATTTTTCTTTAAAAATATATTAATAGAGTAATGATATGGGCAGGTTAAAAACACTTTTGGCTTGTTTGGCTCAGCAGTGCTTTCACATTTTGTATTTGAACCTTGGTCTACTCACAAATAGTTGTTTTATTTGAGATTCCAAGCTCTGAAGTTCTGAATCCAAGCTCTGAAGCCAAAGTCTGAAGATGATGATGCAAACCTTAGTTTTTATAAACTGGCTAAATTAATATACTACTGTACTGGTAAATCATTTCAGTCACTTTGCCTCAAGAGGCTGCTGTACTATAGAGAAAGGACTGAACTTAAGAAACTCTGTCTTGAACAGATGAAAAACAGAAATAGATAAGCATGTCTAAATACAGTAATAGTTTTTCATGTGTCTAGAATAGTGATTTTCAGCCTTTTTCATCTCATGGTACACCATCAGTTGTTTTTACCATTGATAAGGCACACCATACTGTTCAAATCCCCAAGTTTTCCTATTAATAAATGTCCCTCCCCAAATTCATGTGGCACACCTGAGGATTGTCTGCGGTACACCAGTGTGCCATATCACATTGGTTGAAAATTACTGGTCTAGAATCTTGAGCCAGCATTATTATCCAAAATACTGGTTGCTTAATGCTAAATAAATATGATTAACAGAAGGGACAGTATTTTCAGAACCACTTCTCTGCAAATTGGGTCCATGGCCCTCCCATGCTACCTCTCCCTCCTGCATGCACAATCTCTCTGGAGGCAAGGGGAGCTTTGCTCTCCTCAACTCCATAGGGTCCTCTGAGCCTAGGAAAGACCACACACATCTATCCTCTGGTGTGTTCAATCTGAGCTTGACTTAAAAATTCATTTTTGTTTTTTTCATGAGGCCAGAAATGACATTTTTAATGCTTTATAAGGAAGGGTGCCTGGCATCCATAGTTCCTTAGCATCCTTAGTTTCAGTTCGTCATGGGGGTTCTGGAACAGATTCCCTGCAGATATTGGGACATGCTGGGATGTCATACATAGTGATGGTGCATTTTGTTTCATGCCTTTCCTTGTAATCACCTGAAGTCTATGATAGTGGTGACCAAAGTGAAAACAAATACTTTTGCCTGTTGCAATTCTGTAACTTCAGCAGAGAAAAAATTTATTGTTTAAAATCTTGTAATAAAGATTTATTGTTCAGTATTTTTTATTCTAGGATGAAACAACACTTTTATTTAGTAAAACTTTCTCTTTGATTGTATTTCTATTCCCTTGCAGTTTGTCAACCAGATTTGGAACTGTGGCTGTTCCTAATATCCTTCTTTTTCAAGGAGCTAAACCCATGGCAAGGTTTAACCATACAGAACGAACTCTGGAAACACTGAAAGCATTCATTTTTAATCAGACGGGTAGGATTATCACAAGTAACTCATAGCTGCAAAGTTTGGTCTGATATGACATAAGTCAGGGGTTTCCAAAGTGTGTATTGCAACACCAGTTGTAGTTGTACACTCAAAGGAATGCTGCATGATGTCCCCAGTGGCACATCCTCCTTTTTCACCGTGGCACTACAATCTTGGATCTTGTGAGGCAACTAAATAATAATCTTGTTTTGTGAGATCCAAGATGGCAGCACCCTAATCTCATGAGATTTGGACATGTCCTTGGATCTTGTGAGATTTGGGTGCTACTGTCTGTTTGCTGGCTTGCATGCCTCTTGATGATGGAAAGGAAGGGATATAAATATTTTAAGTAAATAAAATGCAGTGCAGTATTAACATGCCAGAGACAATGGTCTTGTTATGACAGCCTAAATGGGCTAGTTATGGCAGCCAAAGCATATCCTGAGCTGATTCCTAGGCCAAATCCACAGGGGAAGGAGGCCTCTAGGGTGGCCTAACTGCTGTTGAGGAAACAGCAGCACAAGTCTGTTATTCTAGGCAAGCTTGCTGTGGACAAGTGACACCTGAGGAGGACTTGCTCTTGAGGAGACATGCCTCAGATCATTCTGAACAAGGAACAGCTCTGGTGCCTGCACCAAGCCTGCCATCTGAGGAAGCCCAGCAGTCAGACCCTGGCAACCAGTCACAGTTGCAGCATAATACTGAAGTACAGCAGTCCCTGTAGTGTAGGGTGGATGCAAGGGGACTGGCTGCTGGAATGAGCTGTGGGAGTTGTTCCATATCCTGAGGCTGAGAGGCAGGAGTGGTCCTTAGGCTGGCCTAGGACTTTGAACTTTTTCCTTCTCATCCATTTTTACTTTGGCTTATCATGGGCCTCTATGGGTCTGCTCAGATTTCTGCCTGCTTCTGGGGTGCCTGAGTCAGAGGGGCTAGGAGGGGGGCATGTCTGCCCTGGAAACAGACTCTGGATACGGCCTAACTGTGCCATTATAGTCCATGCCTAACATGCCCCTGTTATGCCTCTGCTGCGCTGACTAGGCCAACACAGGACCATCTATCATGCACCAGCCCAGGTGGGGACTTGTGCTAGCCCAGGCCCTTATCTGGTGCATTTAGGCTAGCCTGTCTGAAATTAGGCCAGCCCATTGCCGGATAGGCTGGCTCAAGTGCATTTCAGAATTGTACCCATGGTTTCATTTAAGTTTAGATTTCATAAGTCTATTTTAGGATCCTGAGTAAGATTAAGCAGAAGAAGACTTCAAGCTTTAAATATTTTGCATACAGAGGAAAATACAACCAATGTGAAGCATTCATTTGAAGAAAAATTTTCTCTGTATTTAACTACCTTCCAAATAGTATTTCAGTTGATGCTGTCATCATAAAAATATATTGATTTAAAACAGAGCTGAGATGATGCCATGATAGGTAGTGTTGAACCATTTTACACAACATAGCATATATGCAACGGGTCAAATGTGTGGGCTGTGAAGAAATGGGTTAATGAAATTTCTTGAGTTTAAGCCAAGTTGGAAAATATAAATACGGGTGAACATTGCTTTGTGACGTTCTGACCTACAATGGGCTGCATATATAACACAGCTCCCCTTGGCTTCAAGTGCTTTACTTTAAAGTCAAGCATTGTTTTCCTATGGGGATGTCGGAATGCATTAAATGTAATTTAATGATGCACAAGTGAATGCACATTTTGATTGCATTGTTTTTAATTTTGCATCCAGTTAATAAATGAGTGTTTTTCTTCTTGCAGGAATAGAACCTAAGACTGATGTGGTGGTGACTGAAGAAGATCAGGCAGGTCCCCTGCCCAGCACACTGACTAGAGGAGTAGATTGGCTTCTCTTATTTTCCTTATTATTTCTTATCAGTTTTATCATGTATGCTACAGTTCGGACTGAGAGCATCCGGTGGTTAATACCTGGACAAGATCAGGAACACCAGGAATGATATCCAAATTAAGAACTTTAAGCATTCTGAAAGCATAAACTACATAAAATTATACTTTGGTTTGAGTCTTTAATTTCTTGTAAGCTGAAACCCTATGTTCTTAATTACAGTCAAAAGATGGAGCATCACTCAAGAAATAAATTGTGGTATGGAAAAATCTAAGTGTAAATTGGGTTAATAAAGTGGTGATGAGACAGTTTTCTGTAGCTGAAAATATCCACCTGATGCAGGTATCCAACACACTCCAGAATATTTTTTGGGGGGTGTTAATTGTCTATAGTTATCTGATAAAGTAAATGTTTGACTGTTTTATATGGTAGATAACCACAAAAAAATTCTCAGTTCTGGAAAATGTTTGCAGGAACTTCAACTTGTCTTGTGAGAAAGCTCAGACCCAAGTGAGGGATATATGTTTGGAGAGCCCCTGCTTGTCCATTGGTTTTTGTATCTTGAATGCTCATGTAAACCACTGTAGACGTGTGCGTGAAACTATTTATTGGACTGGGTGCTTCTGTAAACAAACCTAAATAAAGAATAAATGTAAGCAGGAGCAATATTCTAATTTATAATGTTGCTCTTAAAGTGTTGGAATATTATCAGCCCAATCCGGAGAAACTATTGCTTGCACGTAACAGCCCTTAGGTTGCCCTATCTATCACTAGGGTGGTGCAACTGCACCACCCTAGTTACTCTGGAAAGATGCTCCTTAGACTTTTATGGTGCTATACTAGCAGTGCCCAAGGATGGCACAAATCCCTTGCATCAACCCTGGAGGATCACAAATGTGCTATCAAAGCATGTTTGTTTCCACTTGGGGGTAAGCTGTGCTCATGCATAGAGGTGTGCCAGCATGCTGAAGCTGAATCCAGTCTCCACGCTGGTGTGTGGTCAGTGTGGAAGCCTGAGCAAGCAGGGAGAGGGTTGAGAAGGAGGTGAAAGGGAGGGTTGGGGCATGGGGAGGACAATCCTGGTGGTGGGTGGCAGGGCTCTGATCTGACAGTTATGCCAGTTCAAGCCCTTCTCCCCAAGCAATTAGGAGCAAGTAGCTCATATCGTAGTAAACCCACTGGAGCTGCTCTTACCTTACCCAAGAGGAAAAACGTATCCCTAGCCTCATAGTAAAGCAGCAGCGCAGCAGTCTCAATGGAGCGCTGGATGCAGTGCAGGCAAGTCAATCTCCCTGTTCCAGTGCAATTTAGGATTGTGCTATCAGTAAATTCTGACATATGAACTTAATTTTGTTTGTGACCTGAAGTTGCGATGCAAGTTTCAGCTTTTTAATAAGTCCAGAAAGGACCATAAAAAGACAACGCTGTAACAAGCAATTATAAGTGGAGGTGGAAGATTCACATTATTTTATGTTTACATCTAAAATAGCTAATATTGCACTGTTGTGCATTAGTATAACATTTGATGCTGCTTCTTTATAGTACAGGTCTTTGGTTGTACTTGTGATGTTGTGTGTTAACTCAAATAGCTTTATGGAAAGCAATAGCAATCTTAGACAGTCACATTCAAGAAAACCAGCACATTCAAGAAAATCAGCTGCCTCTGTGGCAGTAAAGTTTTTGTATATAATTTTAGTTTAATACCCTGTTGCAATAAACCCACAAAAGGCTAATTGCTGGTAGCTTTATTATAATTTACATTTGCCCTTTGTTCCTCATGGCATACAGCAGAACTGAAACTAAGGAATACCCCTTGAAAGGGGGTATTGCCTCCTTTTAGATTTAGATGGAGATTGCGTGGCCAGGAGAGTTGTTATTCAGGTTATATATTTATGCTGGGATACTGAGATCCGTTCAAATCCCTTTTCAGGTTTAGTCAAGTTTTAGGTTAGCTTGAGCCAGTCATTACTGCTCAGGCTCACCACAAAGGGTTGTTGTACATAGTTCCTCTCCTCTTTTTGTCATCACATCCCCCTGACATTTTCTAGAAAAAGGTACTATAAAAAGGTAAAGGTGTCCCACTTCAATTGTCCCTGCTAGTTGGGACTGACTCTCAGGGCAGTGCTCATCCCCCAATAACAGGCCAAAGAGCCAGTATTGTTTGAATATATCTCTGTGGTCATAGAATGTTTTATCTTTCCACTGAGGTGGTACCCATTTTATACTTGCATTTACATGCCATGGTACTGCTAGGTTGGCAGGAGCTGGGTAAGTGATGGGAGGTCACTCCATCTTGCAGTATGTAGCAGTATGCAGATTTCTGACCTTCCGGTTGCCAAGCACAGTGTCTTTAACCACTGAGCCACTGTAGCCCCTATCATCATCACCGGTTACCCAGTCACATCTGCCCTCCCACCCCAATGGTACGAGGCACAGGGTGGATGTGAGGGTTTTTCTGAGCATGGCAAAGCAGGCCTCCGTCAGTCTTGAAAGAATATGGTATCGTGCTCGGCACTGCATACTCTGCATGCGAAGCACGAAAGCCTGGGTTGGATTGTTATGGAGGATAGGCTGTTACCCAAGCAGCAAATCCCCCCTCTCCACGCCACTGAATTAGACCAATGGAAAGACAGAGCCAATACGATTGGACCCAGCTGTGTCGCAGAGCTGGGCTAAGGACAGGAGCTCACCCTGCCTTGTGGGGCCGACCCGGGTCTTGAACCCTGGCCTGCTGGTTGTGCCACCACAGCTCTATTGCATGGCAAAGCATGCCTTCAAGTTCTCTCAGATGAGCCCAGTCTCCTGGTGCTATTTGTTGTGTCTAAAACTCCAAGTACCCCCAGATTAATATCACCACTCAAGAGCCACTGGTTGGGAACCTGAACCCATGCATTTCTACTCAAAAGTAAGTCTTCTTAAAGTGAATGGGGCTGACTTCCAGGTAAGTGTGGATAGGACTGCAGCCTGGGAAACACTGAACTACACTGCTAGAAGAAGGTAAAGGGACGGAGAGCCCAATCCAAGTGAACTGGAATTAAGACCCTTAGAGCGACTGGTCTTTGGGCCAGGAATGTGGGGATAGGATTAGAGCCCAAGCCTATGCATGCCTACTCAGAAGTAAGTCCCATTAGGGTGAATACGGCTTACTCCCAGGGAAGTGTGAATAGGATTGTGGCCTGAGATCCCATTTCTAAGCATGTCTACTCAGAAGTAAGTCCCATTAGGGTGAATACGGCTTACTCCCAGGGAAGTGTGAATAGGATTGTGGCCTGAGATCCCATTTCTAAGCATGCCTACTCAGAAGTAAGTCCCATTAGGGTGAATACGGCTTACTCCCAGGGAAGTGTGAATAGGATTGTGGCCTGAGATCCCATTTCTAAGCATGTCTACTCAGAAGTAAGTCCCATTAGGGTGAATACGGCTTACTCCCAGGGAAGTGTGAATAGGATTGTGGCCTGAGATCCCATTTCTAAGCATGTCTACTCAGAAGTAAGTCCCATTAGGGCGAAAAGGGCTTACTCCCAGGAAAGTGGATAGGATTGTGGCCTGAGATCCCATTTCTAAGCATGTCTACTCAGAAGTAAGTCCCATTAGGGTGAATAGGGCTTCCTCCAGGGAAGTGTGGACAGCCTGAAGGAGTAATGCTCCTCCCCATGAGGCGAAGCTCTGCTCTTCTGTGCTCTTCCTCCGCAGGGTCAGCCCAGGGGCCGCAGCCTCCCTCCTGGCGGACCGTCGGAGGGCTGCTCTTTCCCTCTGGTGGCCGTGAAGGGGCGGAGGCCGCGCAGGCGCTGGCGGAGCCTGGGAGGGGAGGGAGCCACGCCGAAGCCATGCCAGGCAGCGCCACTGCGGGGCTGAGGCGGCTGCTGCGAGCGGGGCTGGGAACCGCGGCCGGCAGGGGCGGCGGGAGAAGCGGCTTCTCCAGCATGGTGAGAGGCGGGCAGGGCACGGCAGGGCAGGGCGAGGAAGGGCCGCCGGTGGGGCGTCTGCCTTCAAAGTCTTCCCGCCCTCCAAGCAGCCCTGGTGCCCTTTGCTGAGGGGGGGCCCGTTTGCTGAGGGGCTGGAGGAGACCACACTCCCTGTTTCCCCTACTCCATGGCCCCCAACCACTCTCTTCAGTGCCCATCTCTGCCAGGGGGGAATAACTCCTATGCACCCACACACACAGTGTAGTATATAGTACACACAGTATACACATGGCAAACACAGACATACTATAAACATACTATGAAAGTAAACATACGCTACTGCACACACGGTATATATGTGGTAAACGTAAACATACTATTAAAGTTAAACATACTATACACTATACTACACAGTATATATGTGGTAAACATAAACATACTATAAACATACTATGAGAGTAAACATACTCTACACTACTGCACACAGTATATATATGTGGTAAATGTAAACATACTATAAAAGTTAAACATGCTATAAACTACTACACACAGTATATATGTGGTAAACATAAACATACTATAAACATACTATGAGAGTAAACATACTCTACACTACTGCACACACAGTATATATATGTGGTAAACGTAAACATACTATAAAAGTAAACATATTATACGCTGTACTACACACAGTATATATGGTAAACATAAACATACTATGAAAGTAAACATACTGTACGCTACTGCATACATAGTATATATGTGGTAAATGTAAACATACTATAAAAGTTAAACATACTATACAAGTTAAACATACTATACACTGTACTACACACACAAACATACACACAACAGTGTCAAGTTGTTCCAGAACTGAGCTGTGGGTCTCTGGTGCGTTATGGAAACCAGCCCCACTTCTGTTTACAACGTATACACTTCTATGCACTTGCATATACAATGTATACAGCGCCCTTTATAGGGTATGGGATTGAAGCCCTAATGGGAAATCACAGTCAATGGCCCAGTAGGTCAAAGGAGCTGCAAGTTGAAAATGTTTGGGAACCACCCTTGAATACAGGTGTCCCTCATTATCCATTATGGTTTCATTCCAGAACATCCTATGGATTAAAAAAATGTAGATTAAAAAAAATTATGGATAAAAGATCCACTTCCAGGTTTCTTGCTCCTCCATTGCTCCTAATGAAATCAGGTTGTGCCTTGATGTCCACAGGTGTTTGATTCTTGGACTCCCCACTGATAACCCAAAATGTATTAAATAGAAATAGTTTTTAAAAAAATAAAAAGGCACCTCTTTCTCAGTTGTTTAAAAACAGCTTTTCTTTCTGTTGTAGAGGCCGTCAGCAATTAGAATGCAAAGGACCATCTGCCTTTGCTGAAGCATGGAATTATTGCTTGTATGACGGCCTCTCTACCACTGGAAGAACAGCAGTTTTTTAACCTGTGATTTTTAAGGGATACCATTTTCCCCCTTCAGGAATCATCATGTTCCTTCTCATTTGCAGTGGCCATTCATTTTGAGTCAAATCCATGAATAAAAATCCTGTGTATTACAAGATTGGGACGGTATTGTCAATTCAGTTTAATGGGGGCAGTACATACATCTACAGTATTCACTTTGTTACATGTAGTGAAGGGATTTTGCTCCTGTAGGTAATGTAGGGATAGGGACTGTAGTAGAGTGTGCCCATGCAGTACTGAACATATATTTCTTCCACCAGTATTCCTCCCACCCCCTATGGAGCAGCATGTGCATGACACATAAAGATCTGAGTTGGCAGGTATATCTTATGCCCAGCTGGTGACTCCCCCATTGTGCTTCCTCCATGGAGTCCATTTTCTTACGCTATGCAGGAGGAAGACGGGAATGGCTTATCTCTCTCTGCATCCAAAGCCACTGCAGCCGCCAATTCCACCGCCTCCTCTAATGGCACGTGGAGGAAAGTGGCTTTTTGAATAGCAATGGCTGCAGCACTGGATGCCAAGGAAGAGGGGTAAAGGGGTGGGGGCTTATCTCTTATGCAGGTCAAGGTGGGCTTCCTGTTAAAAATACAGATTGTGTAGCATGAGGACACATCATGGGAGCCCTAGGTTAAGGGGTTGGGTCCAGGACTGCCAGGCTGACAGCTTCCCATCACATGAATCTGGAATGAACTTTGACTATATGACTTACTTCTGAGTAGCCATGCATAAGACTGGGATGTCAGGACTGCAATCCTAAAGACACTTTCCTGTAAGACCCATTGAACACAATGGAGCTTACTTTTGAGTAGACATGGTTAGGATTGTGCCCTAATTCCCATTGTGTTCAATGGTACTTCCTCCCAGGAAAGTGTGGTTAGGATTGCAGCATAAGTAATATAGTATTTGAAATAACCATGTGAAAGCAATATAAATGAGTGTTTTTAGCGTTTATTTTGTCTGGTCCTACATATTTTGTTGGGTGTCCTACATTTGGGAGGGGGCTTTGAGCTTTTTTCTGGTTATGACGTCTGGTCACCCTGACTCTATGGATGAAATCCTATTCACAGCTTCCAGTGAGTAAGACACATTGACTGTAATGGGTCTTACTTCTGAGTAGATATGCACAGAATTGGGCTTAGTTTAGAATCCTATCCACATTTCCCTGGGAGTAAGAGCCATTGAGTAGACATTGAATAGACAAGACTTACTCTTGAGTAGATGCATTGGGCTTGTGTAGAATCTGACAGGAGGGGAAGGGGCTGTGCTGGGAGGCAAAGGCTGCTTCTGGAGGGGACAAACAGGGAGGCTTTTGTGGGTGGAGACTGGGCTGCCTTCTCCATGCTGCTTTTTTTCCTCCCTTCCTGAGTTCCAGGTCTGGTGGGTGGCCTCTCCATCAGCTGGATGGATGTGCACTTCCATCCCTCCATCCAACCATTGGAGCTGTTGAGGAAGAGGGTGGTGAGGTCGCAATGCGGGACCCCTCACCCTGGGGAGGCTGCACTCCCTGTGGAGTAGAAGTATCCCCAGGAGCTGCAGGAGAAGAAGTTAAGGCTGCAGCCCAGGACCTCCTGGCTGGGCATGGGAGCTCTCTCACCCAGTGCGAGATTTGGTGAGACCTGCTGCTCTGCCTCTGCTGCTGCCTCTGTGGAGGGGGCACGCAAGGCACACACCTTTAGGGTATAGGGAGATAAGGCACACACTGTCCCTGCAGCTGCTCAGACATGTCTGAGAAAAACCACGGCACATGGCTCCTGGTGCGCTGCCACCACTCCTGAGCTGCTTTTGGAGTTGGGAACAGCTGGCTCATCGCTCATGGACCACATGGAATGGCTCGGCGGGCCAGATTCAGCCCATGGGCCTTGTGTCTGACACATGTGATTAACAGACTGGAGGCCTGAATTTTATCCATGACTCTACCACAGATTTGTTCTATGTCCTCAGACTAGTCCTATAACAAATCTGCGCTTCAGGTTTCTGTTTTTAAATGGAGGAATTCTTTTATTTCACAGAAGAACTGGAGGATGTAATTTCTTGTATGTTTCTACAGGTACACAAGAGATCACTTTTAAATAAGGACCCCCAGTATGATTAAATTATCCTGAAGTTGTTTTCCTGCGCAAAACTATTGTACAGTGTCATGGAAATGTACAAGATAAAAAACAAACAGTATCTGAATACTTAAATGTCAGCTTTGCACAAAGTGAAACAGCTATACTTGACCCAGCTATACTTGACCCAGCTATATTTGATTGCATCCTCTCACATAACTGGTTAAGATAGTAATTAAGATTTGTTTTAGATTGTTCAGAAAATCCAGCTATGACTTGATGCCAACCCACTCTGTCTATCAGTAATCCAAGTATCATTAGTAGTTAATATTTACTTACATTAAAGGTGCAGTCCTAGGCATGTCTACTCAGAAGTAAGTCCCATAGCATTCAATAGGACTTACTCCTGGGAAAATATGCATATGATTGTAGCCTAAGTGGATGAGGTCAAAAGGATGGTATCAGTGCCCTTCTGTTCGGGCTGTAGAAGAGCATCAAGAAAACTGTGGCCAATTCCACCTCTGTTGGCCCTGTGTTATCACCAGTTTCTTCACTTGTGATACTTCACTTTTCAAAAGAACTATATTTTATTGTGTTTCTTTTCCCTGAGCTGAGGCCAGAAATTTAATTCTTTGGATATGTCTCAGTGGGAGTAATTCCTGTCCACTGCATCTTGATAGGTTATATGAAACATACAGTACGATACTTCATTTATATAGTCATGACTATATAGTCATGACTATTATCTGTACTATATTCCCTTGTTTATATCAGGTGACTTACTAGAAGTTGAATGGTGTGGGCAAGATAATTGAAATCATTATGGGATTATGGGAATACTGAAATTCCTTAATAGAGCTAATGAAGCATTGCCATATATACACACTCCCTATGGCACACAAGTAATTAATGTGTCATGCTAAAAAAGGCTTATTTTGTGGTTGTACACTAGCTACTGTTTTCATGTGCTCCTTCATCTGCAACTGTGTTTTAAGTCTTGTATTTATGTTTTTAAAAAAATATCTATAAAGCTTTGTAATAAAAGGAAATCTTATTAATTTTTGTTTCTTTTTACCGTGTCTGAATAACAAGTTTTTTAGATTTGAAATTAGAGTGCCATCTAGTGGTGACATGTCAACTTTTCATACAGTATGTATAAACTCAGTTGCTCTAATGTGGAATTCAGGTTTAAAAAAACAGATAATTTGGCTGTAACCCTGTACATACTTTCCTGGGATTAAACCCCATCAAAAACTATGGGACTTGCTAATAAAAGAAGTTCAGTGTAATAGCTAACAGGATTTTTGTGTTTAGCTGGATCATGGACATACAGTAGTTCAAATGCAGCTTCTTTCTTCACCTTCCCAAGTTCATAATTCTTGAATACATGCAGGCTTAGTTCCTATATATTGATGAGCTTTGCTTCTCTGATGGTCTAAATATGTAATGAATTAATTTTCTGGCTGGTTTGGTCTGCAAAATGTCTCTTTCTAAACATGCAAATCAGCATGTTGACAAATACATATTATAACTTTGGGTTTGAAATACATTTCTCTCTTTTCATTTCCTTGACAGTCTTCACAGTCTCACTGGTTGACCACAGAAGAAAGGAACCAAGCTCTTTATGATCTCAAAGCAGCAGGATGGACTGAACTAACTGAAAGAGATGCCATTTACAAAGAATTCAGCTTCAGAACTTTCAACCAGGTAAATACTATGAATGCCAAATTTAATGGAAATGCTTTAAGCTTTTTTATTCTCATTTGTAGTTGAAAATATCAGACTCCACATTTTAAACCAAACATAAATATTCTTTTGGAAGGCATCTCCTGATTTACGCATTTTTTAAATAGCACAATATGAAAATTAATACTTGAAGTCCAACTTGTAGGTGCTAATTTTTGGAATAGTGCTTTAAGCTTCTCATGCTTCTGCATGTTGGGCTGGCAGCATAGACATATGCAATATGTAGTACATTTTTCAGTGTGGAGCAATGTCTGGAATACTTCTGTCCTCCTTGCTTGGAGAGCCTAGAGTGTGAAAGGTGCAAAAATTGATCACAGTGAATGAGAAACTAGATATCAACCAGCATCAGAGAGGGGAGTATGTATTCTAAATTTTTGTTGCCAATATTTCATTCTCATTCATTTCATTATGAGTTCTCAATAAGTATTTTTTTGGTAAAGAATAAGAGCAAGCTTTTTAACTGCATTGGGTCTCCTAGTCATAAAATTTTTTGTTTATAGAACATAGTGTGAATATTTCACAAAAGTCAGACAGCCTCAAAATATAATTTCCTCAGTGATCTTCACCTTGTCCTTTATAGATGGCATAAAATCAGGTGTGTAAAAAGCTGAGAAACTGAACTGACATAAAAGGTATTCCTGATTTATATGTTACAGATTGATCTGTATACTAAAATTTTATTGCTTTCACAGATATCACAAATGACATTCAAAGTGTAGAAAATTGTGTGGTTAAATTCATGCCAAGTTTGAACACTCTGTATGTCAGCAGATGTTAAAGTTAAAAATGGCTCTTATTACAAAGTTTTGTAATTTTATAAGAATAAATACAGTATGGTGTACTTAGTATACTACTCTGTATATTTTCAACCATGGGAAAAAGGAACATATTTTTTTCAATTAGCTTTAATTTGGCTCTGTTGTTGGGAAAGGTTTCCACTAATGAGCTATGTTTTAAATAACTGAAAGTTATATAATTATATGCATTTGGACCATCTTTATACTGTTTACTTTAAATATTGTAAATATGAACTATGGAGATTTATGTTTAGAAACCAAAGAAGAAAAATATATTGGGTGGTATCCCAAGGAGCAGATGAACGCTCACACTACAGAAAGCATACATCTTCCTCAGCATACATCTCTGGATGCTTTCTGAAAATTTGGAATAGAGTGTCTGAGTACCTTTTGGGCTAGGATTAAATGAATCATAGAAAGCTGCACATTTAACAGGAGACCCCACCCTCCACACACAACCAGAAGTGCCTTCCATTTGCAGAAGAGCCAGTTAGTAGATAACCCATTGACGTTTTCAGTGTATTGTCCCCAGGTGCCTTGCTTCTCTATAAGGTTGACCTTCTTTCTAGACAACAATTTCTTTTGTTTTTCTACTGCTATTCTTTCTGAGCTCTGTGCCTGTCATGTGCACAATTGAGCAGCCCATGCACAGTTCTTTCTGTAGCAAAGAAAAGGCTTCCCAATTGCTTCTTCCCCCTGGCTTTTCCTCTATGCTGTATTCTCCTTGTGAAGGCTTATTTCTTTTATGGAATTAGGCCAAACCCCAGCCCAGTGGCCAGATGTGGCCTATGGCAGGCCTCTGTCTGGCCCTCAGCCAGCTTCTGGTCCACTGAGAGCTTCTGGCCCACTGAACAGAACACAACCAGAACTGGGCTCTGATTGTATCCAGGAGAGTTGGCTCGAAAGAACAACGCTGCACAGCCCCTCTTGCAGAAGTGGCATTTAACATAGGTAGGATGTTACTGTGGCTCAGTGGTTAAAGTGGCTTTGTTTGTTGATTTGAAAGTTGGCAGGTCAGTAGTTTAAGACCTGAGTACCGCAAGATGGTGTAAGCTCCCATCTCTTTCCCAGATCCTGCCAATCCAGCAGCACAAAAGCATGTAAATGCAAGAGATAAATAGGTGCCACTTCAATGGCTGGCTCTTTGATCTTGTAACAGGGATGAGTATCATTCCCTAGAGTTGGTCATGACTAATAGGGTAACCTGCTGGGGAAACCTTTAACTTTTTAGGATAATCTACCACTTTCTATGTTGTGAAATGCCATCAATAGTCTATGTACCACTGCTTGAAAAGAGTTCTATTAAATGCAGGCATGGTCCTTGTTCCAAATACTCCCTGTTCTAAGTATTTCAAATCTTGAAACAGTTTTGTCAGGTAACAATACCTTTATACTTTAGGGACCTCTATCTCAGTGCATAAGGCTACTTGCAAATACATATGGTTCTAATGGTAATGTTCTAATAGGAGGGAATGATTTATGCATAGCTGCAGTGAAAACCAGTGAATTTAGCAACTCTAGATACCCTTTGAGCTAGGAAATGAGGCTGCCGGAGGTATCCACTTTAGATGGGGATAGAAAAAAATATAGTTGTAGAAAGAGAAGCAAAGACAAAAAAGTTGGAGGGAATTGAGACTTTGCTGGAATGCATTGTACTTAGAATCAGCTTTCTTAATGCTTTTGCTTGGAACCTTAGTCTATTTTTGGCTTTTTATTTTCTAAAAAGGAATTTTTAGGGATATTTATTATAGCAAAATGGAATATGCATTTTTCTTATTTGTATGCTTTTATTTGTATATTGTAAATCAGTTAAAAATTAACTGAACACCTGAATTTTGCAATGCAACTTCATTAGCTCTATTTCTCCTTGGACAATTGTATAAAGGGTGGAAATCGTATAAAGACTAGAAAGGATCACATTCCTGTTTGAAGATCAGTCACCTCTGCTCTGCATCTACATTTCCATAGTTTCTTTCAACTTGCATCTCAGTCAGCCTTTTGAGAAGAACCATGATACAAAACTGGAATTAATCACCAAACGAATTTTCATCAAAATAATTCACTTGACTGGAAAATTCTTCTTTCATATTTTTATAGATAAGTAATACAGTTGTAAAGGTAGAAACAGCAGTATTTGCTTTTTTGAGTTTGTGAAGTTTCTTTCTTTTTCCTGTATTGTCAGCAAGGTTTTCTGTTTATTTTGGCTGCAAGATTGAGAAGAAGTTCAAGAATTACAGTACTGCGGAAATACTGTGAAGGCAATTTTGGTAATTAGATGGGACAGGTATAAGTTACATCATCTAGCAGCTGATGCCTACTCTTGGCTTGTGTCATAGTTAGAGGGAGTGCAGGAGTAGCAATTATACCAGGCTACATGTTGCCTGGGGGAATATTTTGGGTGCCCACCTATATAGTTGTGCCCAACACCCACAATCACAACTTTTAAAAAGTGTTGGGAAAAACTTTTTATAAAGGGCATCGGGATCACAGTCTCTTGCTGCTTCCATTCCTTGCTCTGGGTGCTTAGTAGGTGACTGGGAGCTTGTGGGAAAGTAGGACGACTGGGGTGGGAGGAGATGGCAGAGCTAGAGTAGAAAGTGGCCAGAGACTCCTATTGCCCTTCATGCCTCTTGCGAAAAGTGCCAAGAAAAATGCAGCCTTTGAAAGACTGCAATCAGCAGTGATTGCAGTCTCCAATTGCTTGCTACTCTTGCTTGGAGAGGGGGGCAACTAGTGTGCTTGGGAGCAAGCAGGAGGGTGCTGGGCAGTGGTGGGCACCAGCAGGTTCGCACCTACTCTATAGAACCGGTTGTTAAGATAGGACATATAAAGAGATAGGACATAAAAATAGCCATTTAAAAGTGGCTGCCAGATGGGCAGAGAACCGGTTCTTAATTTCTTTGAAGCCCATCACTGGTGTTGGGGGTGCAGAACAGTAGGAGGGTGCTGGGGACAGCAGAACAAGGGAAGCAAATGGCTAGATGAGCAGAATGGGGCTGGGGTGGGCAGTGGATTTAAAAAAAATATTCATTCAAAAAAACTTATGGGTATGATTTCCAAGTGTGAGGTGGAGGGCATCTTTTTTAAACTTTATTCCAGACTCCAAGGTAGCTAGTTACACCATTGCTCTCCTTTCCCAATAACAGACAGTTGGTAGTATAAGGGATCAGCCAATTGCTTTGAAAGAATTGTGAGCACAGCAGCAGATATTCACCTTATGTTGTGTAGGTCAGATCTCAGGTCTATACCCAGACTTTGAATCTTGGGCATAAGGGTGTCAGGGAAGGATAGATTCCTTCCTGCAGCTCGTCTTACAGCATCAATGTCCTGTTAAAATATCCCTTCCTGTTTTCATTTTGAAATCAAATGTGGATTTCTCCCCCTCTTTTTACAGGAATGTAACTATCCCTACAATCCAGAGTAACTACGGGAGCACATAAGATACATTACATGCACCCGTAGTTATGGCACCACCTAGTGAAAACCTATGAGAATTTCATATTGCAATCCAGAGTAAATTGTTCTTGCACCGGAGCAAAGACTCCCCATAGTTACTCTGGATTGTGCCCTATGTCACTGTGCACTAGTTTGGGAACCATTGCTTTCAAAACCTCCCTGTTTCCTAACTCTCTATTATCCTAATGTCAATACTGTGATCCTTAGAGGTATTTACACTAGGGTTTTTAAAGCCTCCTATTCTCCCCAAATCCCTCCTGTTTCTTCCTGGAAACCCCAAAGCTGCTACTGAAGGTCAAGAAGCCCTTCTTAGAAGTATTCATTATGATGTGAAGTTGTTGTCACTAGTTGACAACTTTTCTGGAATGCACTGAATTTTTTTTATTTTGGATTGTGAATTCCACAAATTCACAAGTATTAATCTACAATTATTGCAGTTATTAAAAATTTTGCAAAATACCAATACTTGATATTGTACAGTGATACTTGTATAGCGATACAGAATTCATATGGAATTTAGAATTGTTTAGCCCAGGTGTAATCAGCCCAGCTGTTAAGTGAGGTATTAGTGTTAACAGGATAGAATGGTCTTCATAACTATTACTTGGCATGATTTATTTTAATGTACTTAATTGAAGTCTATGGAGAAAATATTTGCCAAATTCTATGGAACTGGAATTTTTGGCGTACATTTTTAATTAACTGGTACTTTCTTGGGTTTAGCTATCCCTTTTACTTAGGTTAGCTTGTTTTGTAATAATATTAAAACCTTGAGGACTTAGTTTTGATAGACTCTTTTTTCACTTTCTCAGCACATCACTTTGTCTTCTATTTTGATCAAAGGCTGGAACATTTGTTTTTATGGTCATAGTAAGAATATTTCATAGCTGTGTTGCATACTTAATCTTTTGGCTGTTTGACTGAAAAATGTCCACGCCTTTTTATGTACTGAAAACATAATATCTTTTAGCTTACAATCTGCAGAGTTAAAATGAATTTTATGTCAAATATTCAGTTGTGGACCACATCTCTCACTTTTATATGCCACAGTGGCCTTGTGTTTCCCCCTCCATTGTCTGATAGTGAGGTCATTTCTAGTCCTTTGAGAAAATTTTATTCCCAACCAGATGCGGCCCATATATTAAAAGTAGCACCTGTGGCTAATATCACAGCAGCTTACTATAAATTTACATGGTAACCAGGATTATATCTGTCAAGACTGTTAGAAATGTCTAGATTTAATTTGATTTCCAGTATTGAAGGGGTTCTCCCAACATTTTGCTTCATAACTATATTTTAAACGTTTTAGAAATCACTCTGTTGTTAAGTTTTTATGGCACTCCCAGCACCCATTAAATTGATTTGTTAAATGGAGGTCAGAGAAATGCAACTTGGCTACATTAGGATCGGAAACAAACCCATTTGTGACAAATTTAGAACTTGTGTGTGAATCTTCTTGGAGGAACACCAGTAATTGGTTTCAGGTGTAGCTTGTGTCAGTTGTGTTTAAATTCAAAAGAAGAGCCCTGACAATCTGATAGTAATGTCAGTTTGACTATTCTAAAGCCAGATTCATTTTCATTGGTTTTGATTGATTCACTGTTTCAAACATCAGTGTGCTCTAGTTGCCCTATTGTTGCATTTGATTACATTTTGAATGATTTTTATATCCACCAAGGTAAAGCTTGTGTGTGTTGAATTGCTCAATCCTGAGCTGCCTCAT
The DNA here is from genome assembly GCA_030015325.1 of Cryptoblepharus egeriae. Lineage (NCBI taxonomy): Eukaryota > Metazoa > Chordata > Lepidosauria > Squamata > Scincidae > Cryptoblepharus > Cryptoblepharus egeriae. The sequence continues at coordinate 69,079,107 of JAREYC010000002.1, read as the reverse complement.
TTCCCATTATCCTCTGAGTCCTCTGCCATATGCTATGATTTGTGCACCTGCAAAGTTTATAATAGTATTTATTTGGTTGTTAGCTTTTAGGGAAGCTCCCTGCATATACCAGTACAATTGCCGATTTGTTATCAATCACATTTATTAGCAGTGTTTCAAAGTGGAGACAAATCTCTCTTTTTGAAAATGGTAATTGAATACTGAATTCCTGTTTCTATGTTTGTTTAAACATTTTTCTTCTATGAATGTCTGAAATTTTCAGAAATCAATGATATAAATTCAGAACTACAGTTGCAACAAAAAATGCATGAGTAGACAATGTAAGTCCAAGCATGTATAGTAAAAATGTGTAGTCCTGACATGATCTTGAAGTTTGTACCTTCTACTTTGCTGGATTATAATCTTTGCATCTGATTCAGAAGATCATGCAGCAAAAGATCCAAAAGCCAAAAAGTTTTAAGTTGATTCCAGTGTTAAGAAGTGAGTTCTTTTGTTGATTAAATAAAATTTAAGAAAAAAAAACTGAAAAATTGTGGTGAACCTGATCAATTTGGTTATTTCAATAAGAATTACTTTAGTATGATGCTGTTGTAATATAGGATTTTGTGGTTAACTTTGTTACAGCGATGGTAGAAAAATTATCCCTACAATCCAGAGTAACTACGGGAGGATGTAAGAGGCACTTACTCTGGATTGCTCAATGCATTTCCCATAGGTTTCCCATAGATGTAAAAGGTCCCATAGTTACACTGAATGGTAGCCTATGAAAGGTAAAAGTGTCCCATGAAGATTATACTGCTTGTTGAGTGTAGGTGCTCATTCCCATTTCTAAGCATTTAGAGCCAGCATTGTCCAAAGACATTTCTGTGATCATGGGGCTGGCATGACTGCTGAAAGCACATGGAACACTGTTTTAACTTCCCACCAAGATGGTACCGATTTACATGCTTTCAAACTGCTAGGTTGGCAGGAGCTGGGCTAAGGACAAGAGCACACCCTGTCTTATAGGACCCAAGTCTTGAACCATGGCTTGCTGGTGAACAGGCACAGTGTCAACCACTTGCGCCACCACAGCCCTAGAGAAATTATTAGGTTGCAGGAAACTGCTTATATTGGATCAGAGTATTGGTCCTTCTAAGTCAGTACTGTCAACGCAACTGATGGTCTGGTGGAATTTTTTTCCATGCAATTAGTACCTCGAGCCAAAAAGGTTGAAGGCCACTGCTTTAGTTTACTGTCACAACATCCGACTGTCGACAACAGTCAACCACAGGTTTCAATTAACAATGCAATCCTGACTTTAGGCTGGAAAAATGACCCAACTAAACTGGCTTAAGAAGGCCAAATCCACAGGGCTAGGAGGCCTCTGGCTGGCCCTACTGCTGCGGAACTGGCAACAGCACAAGGGCAGCATGCTGTCTGATATAACAAACTGGGCTGGTGTAGTTGTGCCATATCCTGAGGTTGGAAGGCTGAGGTTAGCCTAGGACTCAGAATTTTTTTGCTATCACTTCCTATTTTACTCTGGCTTATCATGGACTACTCAGATTTATTCCTACTCCTTAGATGGCCTAACCTCGAAGTGCTATGAGGGAGCATTTCTGCCATGGAACTAGGCTTTGGATACAGCCTAACTGCACTGTTCCTTGCCATGCTGAATGTGCCCTCAGCATGCCTCTCCTAAACGGAGTCTGGCACAGCTAAGCCAACCCAGGTCCATCTGTATTGGGCCAGCTTAAATTGACTCATGCCAGCTAAGGCTTTCTGGTGTAACTGGGCTAGTCTATCTTGGAATTGGGCCAGCCCAATGATAGCCCAAGTGCACTTCAGGATTGCAGCCTAAATCTAGCATACATTTCCTTCAAGGGAAGTATGTTGCACCATGCTAATGTATAATCACAACAGATCTAGGGATCTTCTATCAAATATAGATAGGTATCTAGGAGTATGTCCAAAAGTAATTGGCAACTGTAGGTGAGAAGGCAAACAAACCTTTGCTGCAGCTGTATAGATTTCCTGTCTCTCTGGGTCCTGTAGTCTAAGCAAGAGACTCTTAGAGAACTGTTTAGTGTTGCTACTCACAGTTGGTTAGCTGAAAGCCTGATGGAGCAAATTTTGGAGGTGGAAAGAGGAATAGCCCACAGGTTTCATGGAGTTGGATAACATAACTTTAAGGAACAGGGTCTGCTCAACTTTAAAGCAAACATTAAGCCAGAATTTAAGAAATCTGGTGCATGCTAAATAACAGTTGCTGTAATCCTAACCATGTCTGTTTCAAAGTAAGCCCCATTGTGTTCAGTGAGTCTTACTCCCAGGAAAGTGTCTTTAGGATTGCAGCCTATAACCCAGAATGCCCAGCCTCCAGGCTGTATAGAGCTGTATAAGGAACACAACAGAAAACATTCAAAGTTCTATACCAGAGGTTTCTAGACTTTTTGGTAGGAAGACCACATTTTCTTTCTGAAACTGTGGAAGAAAAAAAAATTATTTACATTTCATATTTGAATAAATTTACATAAATAAACATATTAGTGATTGAACTTGTGAGTGAATGAAGGAATAAATTCAAATCAGTTCATATACACCTAACATTCATAGAGAGGGTAATTTTCAAACCACTTCATAATTTTCAAACCACTTCATAAGAGGCTGAGGCTGCTTTTGGGGGATGCGGGTGGGTGAGCGCTGCAAGGTCTGCAGGGGCCTGAAGCGCTCTGAGTGCCAGGAGACAGGTAGGGGGAGGAGCCAGGCAGCCCAGACCAGCTTTGTGGTGGCCTCCCAAGGCAACACACAGAGAAGCACGCAAAATTTGAAAATGGCTGCTGCTACAAAGCTGGTTTTTCCAATGGTGGTGGCTAACTTTGCAGGAGAGCCGCATCCACCCTCGTCCTGGTTCACATCCAGCCCTTGGGCCGCGTATTGGACACACCTGCTCTAGAAGATTACAGGGCTTGCCCAAGGTCTGAATGAAGGATCACTGAGAGCCGCTTCTGGCTGGGGTTTGGAGACCCCTGTCCTATCCATAGAAGTTGAATGGATTATTTTTACCTCGGTATTAAAAGTAGGCAAACATTTTATCTACAGATATTTGTCTTCATATTTTAGTCAGGCTAAAATTATTAATATGATCTAGCAAAGAGAGTATACAGTCCAGTTATTGATTTAAATGCCACAGAAACATAAAGTATAATCCACTGTTAGCCTTATTGGGAATCATCTAGTACTTGGAATATCTTTGTATAAATATGAAATATGATCAGTTCAGAACTGAAGTTCAGGTTTTTTAATGCTCAAAAATTCTTTAATGTCCAAAAATTAAATGAAAGAAGGCATAGCTATTACAGTTAATACATAAATCACTACAAAAATGTTTGTGAGTGCAGTAATTGTAGTCCTAGAAATAGGGTGGTAATTTGCTTTATTGAGGATTGCATTGGAAAATTTTGCAGCATATCTAAAAATCACATTAATATTATAGCATTCTCTATGTGGATGTGTGAACTGGTATTCTTATTTCTTTTTCAATCCCTATAAAGAAGTGGATTGATAGTGAGAAATGAGAATGTTCATAACTTGAAAGTTGTATGTTTTTGTTACAGTGTATCTGTTCAAACTACAGTACTTGATTTTACTTTCCAGTTACAGTGGTACCTTGCTTAACGAGCCTCGCTTAACAAGTGAGCCACATAACAAGCAAAATTTTCTCTAGGATTCTGCCTCATATAACAAGCGTTGCTTCACTTAACAAGCACGCTAGTTGGCAGTTGGGGCAGAAGCGCTGGCTGGCAGCTCTTTTAAAAAGCATTGGGGCTGCCTAGCGCGTCTGCCCATAGCGAAAGCAACACTTCCACGCTGTTCCGCCGGGCAGAGGAAGAGAACAGCAGTGGAGAAGAGGGAAGCAGCTCAGGGCTAGCCAGAAGGGAGCAGGGGAGAGAGAGGCTCAGGATGAAGGAGAAAGTGGGGAGACACTGTGAAAGTGTCTTTGATTGCAGCCTCCTAACCATGTCTACCCAGAAGTAAGCCCCATTGTGTTAAATGGGGCTTACTCCCAGGAAAGTGTCTTTAGGATTGTAGCCTTACTTCATAGGATCATGCACATTAAATGCATGTTTTGAATTCAGTTCCAGTGTTCTGTCATCATTTTTACACACAGTTAATATTTTTATATCTATATTTTGGGGGTTGTGTAACTAATCGCCTGAGTTTCCATTATTTCCTATGGGAAAATCCGCTTCACATAAAGAGCATTTCACATAACAAGCATGCTTCTGGAACAAATTAAACTTGTTATGTGAGGCACCACTGTATACGTATGTGTGGTGGTGATTAAAATATTCTAGGCCACCAAGTGAATTCATAGCTGAGCAGAGATTTGAACCTGAGGTTTCATGTCCAAGCCAACCACTGCACTATGCATATATAGGCTAACTGAGATGTTCTTCTCGAATTTACTATTGACTATTGTAACTGAGACTTGGGGCAAAATCCAGAGTAACTACGGGGAGTCCTTGCTCCCATGTAAGAACAACTTACTTTGGATTGCAATATGAATTTCCCATAGGTTTTCACTAGGTGGTGCAGTAACTACAGGTGCACGTAAAGTCTCTTACGTGCTCCTGTAGTTACTCTGGATTTGGGGGATGGATATATTAATTCTGCTTTACACCAGGTGATTAGACTCAGGAATTCCATTTTAGTAGGCACTTATAAAAAATTTCTTTTTGAAAGGCAGTGTAGATTTATTATTAACGGTGAACATCTCTCAGTGATGAACCATACATGTGACAGTCTATTGCTGATTTCTGGAGGGATTTCCTGGGCCTCAGAATGCAATAAGGTGAAAAAGAAGTCACATCCAGTTTCTAGTTGATTTTTTCCAACACTGATATTGTTAACTGTGTATATATTTTGTATCCCACCTTTCACCCTGTGAAGCAGGGCCACTGTGTAGCAGTTCCTACAATTAGTTATTAATTTTGTGAATTCTGTGTTAATTCACAGTTGCTTATGACATACACATATGGCACTGTCAATTGCAGAAGGAAGACAGCTATTTATTCATAATTTGAGCTGCTAAATTTCTTTGTTAAATTGAAAATTGAAGTTCTTCAGTGTTTGTGAAACCCATCACTGTTTGTTCAATCTGTATCAAGTATTGTTTCCAGCTCCTTTTTTCACTTGTGTGAGTTGGAGTAATATTTGGATTGTTTCCATCCTTCAGTAATAACTCAAGTAGACATTCATTTAAGAAATGTTAATCAGTATTTTGTCATGTAGATGCACTGTATTATTTGAATAAATATTTGCCATTCTGGATGTAATATTGAGTGCAAGAGACTACTTCTAAATCTCTTTAACAGGCTTTACCTACTTTAAAATTACAGCCATGAACAAGTTAATAAAAACTGCATGTAGTGGTTTTTTATTTCTCCCTGAAAGCAATTTTTTTACAAACAAAAAAATTATTCTCTGTAATTAAAATGGGCTCTGGCTGGTAAAAATATAAGGGGGGAGGGAGAAAAACTACAATTATGCCTATTTTAAAAATTAACCATTACTTGCCAAAAGAACATCAAGCCCACTTAGCGGACATCCGTTAATCCAGTGGTTAGCTGTTTCAGGCTTTAATGCACACTGTTTTACACGTTAACCGTTTTGAAGTTCCAGGCCAAGGCTGACCTTTCACATCTGCTCTTTTCACAGTAGGAATCTCCACTTACTGCTTCCTGTCAGAGTGGATTACAGTGACAAAATGCAGAGCTTGTGCTGGCTGCAATTTCGTTTTTGATCAGAATTATTTCTTTCACAAACAATCACATTTGCTAAAATGTTACATCTGCTCTGAAAAGCCACTGGCAGCCCCACAATTTATCAGTTGGGATCAGTACAGTTTTTCATTTTGTCTTTTCATAAAGCTGTAAATCAGCTTTATGCATGTTTGCTGGCGCTCCCTATTTTTCGTTTTTCTGGAGCTTCCAGTTGCTGTTTAGGTCTACTTTTGGCTGGTCTAAGGAAGAAAACTTGCTGATTCGTTAAAGATGCATAAATCTGTTTGAAATCAGACACTTTCGTGATTTTTTTCTCTCCTGCCAAGCAACTTTGGGTCAGAGTGAAGAGTTCCAATGCCGAGTCTAGATCTTAGAAAGTGCTTTTAAACCATGTGTTTTTAAACTACTATTGAGTCCTTGTTCAACATCCTCTGAGTTTGCAAAATTGTCTGATAATTCTAATAATACTTCACAAGCAAATGTTCCAGATTTTGAATTGTAAAAGGAGAATGGAGTTTTTTTGTGATTGGTCTTATTTTATTGAGGAAGATGCCAATAATGACCGTGTTTTTCTATGTATTATTTTTCTATGTATTCTATAAAATCTCTGTTATAAAATCTCTATTCAGCTTTTCCAGTGTGAAGTAGCTTATGTATGCACACAGCCTATGAGCTTTGGATAGAGACCTAGGGGAAAGCTACCTTTAAAAAATTTTTTTATAAAAAGATTTAGGACTAAGATCTGCAATTTTCAGTCAGTGTGCCATAAATGGTCTGCAGGTGTGCTGTGGGAATTTGGAGTTGTGGCGTAGCCCTGCCAACTCTCATCTCCCTGTATTTATGATAAAAAATCCTGCTGCCTTGGTTGACTCTTCTCTGCACATTTTCCTTGTCTGTAGTGTGCATAGTACATGAACTTAGGGTAGCGTTGCCCCATGCGCTGGAAAACTGGGACAGTCCCAGATTTGGGGGGGGGGGACTGTGTTCATATACTGGCAAGTTTTACAGGGGGTCCTGTCCAGGTTTTGTGGAATAGAATTATGGCAACCCTACGTAGTTCTCTTTTAAAATTAATATATTTTTTAAATCACATGGGAAAAGGCAGAATTTGGCCTACTGAGACACTGAAAGATTCCTTGATTTTTCAGTCATATACTAGTAGCATGACCTAAAAGGCATTAATGAGAAGTGTGAATCTGTCCAAGCGTAGTAGGTCTGGTTTGTGTTCCTTATCATCTTGGTCAAAAGTTCTTGTTCAGTCTTAGGATTTTTCAGTGACTTCCCACCCATGACTTTCAACCCACTGGAGACATGATAGTAAATCTTAATATAGTTAATACTAATATACTCATGCCTATTTCTCTCTTATCTCCCATGACACACAGCACAGTCCTAACCATCTCTACTCAGAAATAAACCCCATTGTGGTCACTGTGTCTTACTCCCAGGAGTAATAAAGATTACAGCCTTCTAATTTAATTCAGTTTTGTACTGGGCTTGGCATCATTCAGATGAAGTTTAGAGAGTATGTGCTGTCAGAGTATGTGCATCATTCAGATGAAGTTCAGAGAATATGCTGAGAGTATTTACACATGTGCTCTGTAAAATTTTTTCATGTTTCTAGTTTATAGACTACTAAAGAGGAGGACTTGAAGGATCTGTGGAAGACAATTTTCATTCCTTTTGTGCCTTTATGAAAGAATACAGTGCATTCTGACGGCTGCAATTCCTTGCTATAGAGCAGTGATTTTCAACCAGTGTGCCGTGGCACACTGGTGTGCTGCAGATAGTCCTCAAGTGTGCCGTGAGAATTTGGAGATTGACATTCATTAATAGGAAATTGTGGGTTTTGAACAGTCTGGTATGCCTTGTCAATGGGAAAAACAATTGATGGTATGCCTTGACAATTTCAATGCCTTGTGAAGTGTGCCGTGAGATGAAAAAACTGCTGTAGAGAATTTCATCTGTAAGTCAAAAACTGGTAACAAAATCTCAGAAGTATGTACTTTGGCCAAACAGATACCCCTTAGGACACACAGGTTGAATCTCTGCATCTGCAAGAATTCTGTTCCAGAAACTTAAGTGGATGTTGATTTTCATACAAAAGCAATCAAAACATTAGGTAGACAGGCCTTTCAGAAATAGCTGCTTACCATAATAAGCAAGAGAATGCAAAGCGATAATCACTTCCTAATTGCTTTGCATTTTGTTGCAAGCTCCAGGCCTGGATGGGAGGGATCTGCCACTGAGTTGAAACAAGCTTTTCTAAGGCCCAGAGAAGGTGATTGATGGCTTTTTTCCTAAAGGGACACATATTTTTTAATTTAAAGGGCCAACCTAAGTCACGTGAGATTAAATAATGGGTGATTATCAGCTGATAATTAGGTTATACCTGTATTCAGTAATTGTGTACATAAATAGCTGAATGTTGTAAATGTTGCACTGTGTGTTGTGAGGCTGTGGTCTTCACACTGCCTCTCTGGCAACATGCACTTCCATGCACTGTTGGAGTACTTTTTGAGACTGCTGTAATGTGCTTAACTTAATGCTTCCTTCACCATACTGGAAAGCTTGTTTTGCCAGCTTTAGAGCGCAATAGATTGGGGTAATAAAGTATGTGTCAAACAGAAGACCTACATGTTTTATATTGATTTTTTTCACTTAAAATACATGGAACTAGTGGCAAAGTATCTATAAAGTGTTTATGATAATCATTATTATTAGTATTATATACAGTAACAATTTTGAATTTGCCCAAGTCCTAATTCCTAATCAGATCATAAAGTTGAGTTGGACCTCAAAATTCTACAAACTGTTACTTCAAATAATAATTAGTATGCACATTGATAAATTTATAAGCTGTAAACACTTGTTTTGTTTATGGCAAAATCATTCAGGGTGCGTTTCTAAAAGTGCTTTTATTATACATTCAAGTTAGATTCCTGGTAAACTTAATGGATACTGAATCACTGAGCCTATGATAAAAATGGGATTACGTTCCAGGCACCCTCTTCACCATGCACTCTATGAACCTGAATCTTAACTTGATGCGTAGGGGGCTGGAAGATAGTGAGACTCATGTACATCTCCAGCATCTGATCCTTCCTTCATTTATGTTTGTTTTTATTCTATTATGTATTAAATTATTTTTAGTATGTTGTAGCCGCCTTGGGTCTGCATAGTGGAGAAAGGCAGAGTATAAATACCTTAAATAAATAAATTCTCCATGTGAAATGTCACTTGATTCATTAAAGGGTGACTGGCCCAACAATGAGTACTTCTAGATCAGAAGTAGGGAAAGGATTGCTTCACCTTCTCCACCTCTCTCAGCTCCTTCTCTTGGCTTGCCCCAAAGCAGCGCTCAGCTAGCCTTCCTAAGATCTCTCGTCATCACCAGTTTTATGAAGGTCGAGGTCCCTGAAATTGTAGTGCCCAAGATGGTGCAGCAAATCTGGACGTGGACACAAATGTGCCTGATACTTCTCCATGGGCCATTTTATACAACATCAGCAATGCATTAGCTGTATCTTCCCTTCATCCAGAATGCATCTGTAGTAACCAGGAGACTTTGGCTGCAATCCAGAAGTGCTCTGACTATCCCTGCGGTGGCCCAAGTCCAAGATGGGGCAGCCCAATTACGCTAGAGAAGATTTGGAGCAGCCTGAGGCAACATAGACTGTCCCAAGACAGGTGGACCTTGACTGTTCTAGCTGGGGTAGCCTATGCAGTTCTGGAGAGGCATGTTGAGGGCATGGTTAGCATTGTCTAGGGCACAGCAGTTACTCTATATCCAGAGCCTGTTTCCAGGGCAGAAATTCCCTCTTCCAGCTCCTAACAATGACTAGACCCATAGGGGTCCATGATAAGGCAGAGTTAGAAAGGCAAATCTGAGTTCTCTGCCAGCCTAACTGCAACCCCTGCCTCTCAACCTTAGGATATGGCACAACTACAACAACACACTTACCTTTGGATACAGGTTACAGCCTGTGGATACAGCAGGCCACTCCAAGAAGCCCCTTGAATTCACTGTAGACTCTACTGGCATCTCATCAGGGAGTCTATATAAGGCAGACACCCCAGCTGCTCCTTGTTCAGTATGATCTGTGGGGGGTATCCTCAGGAGCAAGCCCTCCCAAGGTGTCACTTACTTGGAGCCTACTGAGCATGCTCTGGAGCAGCTAGGGCAGGCCAGGCTTCCTGACTCTCTGGATCCAGCATAACTTTCTGCTCATGATTCAGAATAGCTGGGGCAGCCCCAGCTAGGGCACTCCTCACTGCCCTAACTCTGGATTGAGCCCAACAGAAAACATCTATGTGTACTCTAATTTTTGCTCTTAGTATGTACATTAATCTGATCAATAAGGGTGTTTGAAAATTTTTATTTTTTGCAGATTTCATTATTTGAAAGACAGAAAGCAGTGTTATGTATTTTTATTCCAAGTTCGCATTTTGTTAACACTTTAAAAATGTACTAGGTAGTTGATATAAGTGATACAGTATCAGTAGATGCGGCCATAGCTTTATTTCTAACTGGAAAAGTTATCTACCTGTATATACTCGTATATAAGCCGACCCGCGTATAAGCTGAGGCACTTAATTTTACCACAAATACTGAGAAAACTTACTGACCTGAGTATAGGCCAAGGGTGGGAAATGCAGCAACAGCAGGAAAATGTGGCTGGCCTTGTAGCCTCAGGGCCCAATCCTGGACATGTCTACTCAGAAGTAAGGCTCACAAAGAAGTACCTGAGTCTAGGAGGGGCTTGGCTGCAGTGGGCTCCATGTCTTGCCACCGCGTGCCTCCTCTGCAGCCTGGAGAGCCAGCACCAGCAGCTGGAGAGGCTGCAGAGCTTCTGAAGGCTCGCGCTGGAGGTTGCGCCTGCCATTTTTCTTAATTTTTTTACTGATCCGCGTATAAGCCGAGGTGGGTTTTTGGGCTCATTTTTTGGGCCCAAAAAACTAGGCTTATACGCGAGTATATATGATATTTTAATTTTTGGAAAATAAACAAAAAAAAGTACAATGTTTTATATCTTTATTTGGATATGCTAAACACAAACCATGGTGTTTTGTGTTTTTAACAAACAAAAGAACAAAAACCCACCTATTATGCTGATTAATTTTATTTTAAAAAAACCTTTAAAAATAAAGCCCTGTGTTTGAGTTCCTATATAGTCTTCTGCATGCCTTCAAGCTTATTGTTGTCACATACATTTCTGTTCCTATTTCTTTTTTATCTTTTGCTTGGAATCTATTCTTCTTCAAAAAGCTTTTTATATGCTAAGGAACAAAATAACATATGATAGGGCATTATGACACTGTTGTCCTAGGATGAACCTTATCAAATACGCTCTGATTGACATAGATGTTTACTGCATAGAAGTGTTTATTTTACCTGACATCAAGGCAACAGAGCAGATATTGCCACTATTTAACATGAGTTTGCATTCATTCTTTGTGCCAAAAATTTGACAATTTAAGAAAATGCTATTTCCCCACCTCTACAAATAGCTGACCCATATCATATCATAAACTTGGGTTTTTGGGGGGCATACCCTACAATCCAGAGACTTTACGTGCACCCGTAGTTACTGCACCACCTACTGAAATCCTATGGGAAATTCATATTGCAATCCAGAGCAAATTGTTCTTACACCGGAGCAAGGACTCCCCATAGTTACTCTGGATTGCATCCATCAGCAATTTTTCCTTCAGCATTGAAGGAGTAGGGAATAGGGTTTGAAGGAAACAAATTAGTAAACTTCAGGGCTCACAGAATCAGCTGTACAGTTCATATTTTCCTGGGTGCAGAATCCAAATGGTCTTCCTCTTAGCTGAATGTCCCTTTGCAATTGGTTGTTGAATTTAGATGAATTGTTATTGCATTTGCACAGTTCTGTCAGAAATTAATAGGTTTGTAGTGATCTTAAATGAGGGTTCATTTGCAAAGATTGAACATGCAAATGAAAAGGAGACATAAGACATCAATTTCCACCTGTTTTAGATCAACTTCCATTGCTCTTTAGTTCCCTCCTGCAATTGTGCAAATGTTTTTTGACTGTAGCAACACTGCTTTGGTATTTTTTGAAATATATCTTTTTAAAACTATACCAGGATCGGCTTGTATTGATTTTAATTAACTTTTCTTCACAGTGATATTTTTAATAATATAATACTTGGAAAAACATTGCCTTTCCTCTCCAAATATCTTGACATAGGGTTAATACTTGAATGTGAAAATATTCCGCTATATAACAGGCCATTCCCCTTAGCCGCAATTCAAGTTGGCTGCATTTATTCTTCATGTCCCAAAAATTAGCAAATCATATGACAATAAACAGAAATGCCCTAAGTGAAGAGAGAAGGGGAAACCGTTGTTTATCTGGTCAGGTGGTTTAGATTAGTGGTGGTGCTGGTCTGTATTATGTTACTTTAAATCATGGTGTCCCAACAGGACATAAATTATGAAGATTGTTACAGTATGTTTCATCCAATGTAAGATCAACAAATTGGAATAATTTTATAGGAAAATCACAGCATTTTGGCAGGACAGTTGTTAAAGAATTTGTGTGAACGTGGAGTTTTGTTCACATTATTTGTTAATATGTAAAACATTGTTTAAATAATGTATAAAGCATAAACATTCTAAATATCAAAGGCAAGAATGGCTTTTACAAGATTACACAGAGTGGCAAACTACTTAAAATAGATCATTGTTTGTGCTTTTACTGTCAAAATGTTTGATATAGAGCTGGCTAGCTAGTTTCTTTACCAGCATAATTGTAAACAAGTGTTGCAAGTTATAAAGCAGCCTACAATTCTAGTAAAAAAGAGTGAAGACGTTTCTATATTCTATTAAAGTTCTTCCAGTACTCTTGGAAAAGAGTTAGGGGACAAAGCTTGCAATCTGAACTTTAATAGTTGATCTTTCAAGATCACAATCAGAAAGCTTTTTCTTATTACAGTGTGGACATCAGTTGCCAAGTAGAATACTGATATGATATTCCTAATTTAATTTCTAATGAAATAATTTAAGAGTCCAGTCTTAATAAGATTTCCAGCGCTGATGTCCTGAATGATAACATCAATGGTCCTGGATGAGGACCTCAGTGAGGTCTCTCTGATTCTCTCCCCTGTGCAGGATGCAGCACATATCCCATGGCTGCAATCATCTTGGTAAGTTTGGATCGTGCACTAAATGAGGTATTTACCTATTGGTAAATAGGACTGGGCACTAAATGAGGTAATACATATTGTTAAAAGAGATTACAGTTGTATATAAATGTCACATAGCTCTTTGTGTATTTTTTTGCATTCTTAAGAAGGGAAATTTTTATTTCCTTTTCATGAATGCCTGTTCGCTATCCAGCTGTGTGTCCATAGAAACTCCCTATATGTCTTACCCTACAATCCAGAGTAACTACGGGAGCACATAAGAGACATTTACGTTGATGTAGTTACAGCACCACCTGGTGAAAACCTATGGGAAATTCATATTGCAACCCAGAGGTACCCTACAATCCAGAGTAACTATGGGAGCACTTAAGAGGCATTACATGTACCCATAGTTAGTGCACCACCTAGTGAAAACGTATGGGAAATTCATATTGCAATCCTGAGCAAATTGTTCTTACACCAGAGCAAGGACTCCCTGTAATTACTCTGGATTGCACCCTAAATTGTTCTTACATCAGAATAAGGACTCCCTGTAGTTACAGTACTCTGGATTGCACCCTTAGTCATAACCTGAGAGTCTAGTCCTATCCAGCTTTCAAGCACTAATGTAACTGTGCCAATGGGACATGATGGGGGGGGCAGTCATGGAGGCTCTCTCAAGTTAATAGAATATTTGTTCCCTTACCTCAGGCAGCATTGCAGTTGTGTCAGTGCTGGGAAGTTGGATAGGGTATGGCCATGTGTGTAGTTTTAAGATAGAATGGCTCTCTAAACAGTCTAAGGGCCCAGTCTCTTCCAACTTTCTAGTGCCAATGCAGCCACAGTGCAACCATGAGGTAAAGCAGCTTCCTTGATACCCCCTCTACTTCAGGATGCAGTATAAACCCTATTGGCATGGTTGCATTAATACTGGAAATTTGGATCAAATTGGGTTCTTATTATCTATCTTTCTTATGACACCTTGTGGCAAGGTAGTTCCTATGTTCTTGCTATTCCCAGTTTATCCATGGGAGGTGGTGAAAACTGTAATATTAATTGATTGTGCTTGGGATGCCAGTCTTAGTAATGTAGTAGATACATTAGTAATGTAACATCACTTATAAGCAAATGGCAAAGCATGCAAGGTATTAAATTAACTCCAAACACTGTTTTTGATGTTCTAATGCTATTTTCCTCCATTTACTTAAAAGTATCGACCTATCTATAGCATTTATATACCGCTTTTCAACTAAAAAGTTCACAAAGCAGTTTACAAAGAAAATAAAAAAATTAATAGCTACTTAATAGCTAATGGGTCCCTGTCTTATAAGGGCTCAGAATCTAAAATGCAAAAGAACACCAGCAGAAGCCACTAGAACAGACACTTCTGGGGGTATGTAGGGTCCGTTATTCTCCCTCTGCTAAATAATGTATGTTAAATAAATAAATAAAAGAGAAAACCCACTTGAAGTAGTGCCTCTTGCCCTATTAGCAGGGGTTTAATTGTTTTTAGTTGAGTTCAATTCCAACAAAGAGTGGATTGTATCTTAGCAGGTATTAGGAAGTAGAAAATACTTTGTCACCAATCAAATGGATCAATCATATATAGCAAAAGTTCTCAAAGTGGGTGGGTCATAACCAACCAGTCTGAGAACCCTTGTCTCTAGCCCCAGAAGGGACAAGCAACAGGGAAAGCAGTGACAGAATCCCCAAGATTGCTCCGCTGCCAGAGATAGGGGATTTCCACTTACCTAGGGGGATCCGGGAGACTTGGAAACGTTCCTCTGTATGGCTCCTGTATGGCTCTGTATGATTCTTAGATGTAAGACTCAGCTCCCTAGAATGGTGCAAGTCCCTTGTGCCGTCCTAAAGGTGCCGCAAATGTGCAGTAAAGCATTGGGGGAGACTAATTCTGCTGGTGCAAGCTGGAATAAGGGAAACCTTATGCTAGGGAACTGCTAACTGGGAACTGCTAACTGTGCCCCTGCTAATTGAGCAAGAGGCACTCTTTCAAGTGGGTGTTCCTCTTTTGTTTAGCAGGGGGAGAGTAACTGGCCCTACACACCCCAGCAGTGTCTGTTCAAGTGGCTTCTGCTGGTGTTCTTTTTTGCATTTTAGATTGTGAGTCCTTTTGGGACTGGGACCCATTAGCTTCTAATTAGCTATTATTATTTTTCCATTTTCTTTGTAAACCGCTTTGTGAACTTGTTGGCTGAAAAGCGGTCTATAAATACTGTAGATAGATAGATAGGGAACGGACACCAGCACAGGCTCTCCAGAGGGCGGGGAGAGATGGGAGAGGGTCATTCCAGGGAAAGGGGTAGAGAGTGGGCAGTAAGAGGGAGGGAGGAAAGTGGGAGGCGGGCCCAGGATCTGACTTTATTGTTGGATCCTGACCCTGTTTTAAGGGCTGGCAGGAGTGACACAGGGGTGGGACAGAGATTTTGTGGGCAGAGGTGGCGCAAGTCCAAGTAGACCCATAGAGGCTGCTGCAGCCTAACCTTGAGGAAGGGACATTTCTGTAGATGCAGAATGTAAATCTATGAGTTTAACTTTCAGCCCAACAGTTAGAAGATCAAATGATTGTTCATGTCTTTTTTGCCAGTTCAAGATATTTCTTATGCCAGGATTATATTTCTGACTGCTTACTTGATTGAGTCTTACATCTTCAGAATGTGCCCAAAAAAGTTTTAATACCATTATTTTTGTTTGTATAAAGAAGTTATAATCTAGCAAAATCTTACATATTATGTTGGACAAAAATACTATTATGTTGGGCTTGAAGTGTGATGTAGGCTGCAACACAATGGGGCTTACTTTTGAGTAGACATGATTAGGATTGTGCTTGTAGTCCTTGGAACGATTTGCAGATTTCTAACACAGGAATTAAGAAGTAGGCCTGTTTCTCCAATTCTGTGAGTGGATGGATTTGCATTTTTAGTAAAGCCTGGGTATCTTTCTTTGAAATGGCTGTAACATTTTATATTCTTAGAGGGAAGTTGTATTCATGACCTGGTGGTGTCACAAAAGTGCTATAAGGCACTTCTGCCTCACTTCTGGGACAATGGGGTGTTAGGCCAGTGCACAAGCATATGCTGACCTCCCAGGACCACCTTGGGAAGATATGCCATCTCAGTTAGGCTGGCATAAATTGGTTAGGATTTGTGCCCTGAATGTCTTTTAAATAGTATGGATAAAATGGATTATTTTAAAAGGGAGAAAGTTCATTTATTCTTTTCTGAAAATTAGGCAACTAAAATACTCTCATGGTAACCAAGAATGCTTCAGTGCTGGAGTGAAGGTCAAGGCCATGGTAGAATTTTTTCAGAGTAAACAAAACACTTTCCAACATGAAGTGTTTGGCTTGCTGGTAAACAAAACCCACCAGAACTGATCTGACACTCCTGCCATACCACATGTGCTTGACCATGATCTTGGCTTGCAGACTGCTTAATAATATTCATTATTTTAAATTAAAGTTGAAGAAGTGCAGACTCCAGTACAAATTAAGATTGGTTGTGTTGCCGGAATCTGGTAATTACTTTAATTGATCACCAGATAGTTTCCTTGATCACCAATTACACCCAATTACTGATCATGTTTCAAGACGTGAAGAAATGTCCAATCTGATTATGTAATAATGTTTTTATATATAATCAATCGTAAATAGCTTTTCCCTCCGCTGCCAATTGTATTTTTTCAGAGGAAGGTTACAGGCCTACAGATACAAAAGGTGATCCATAAACAATAAAGTTCTAATTTCATTTAATTAGCAAAGGAAGTATTTAGGAAGCTTAATGGAGATTGCTTAGCTGAAATTACTTGAGCAGACCTGCTTCTCATTTTCATGGTACAAAATATATGTAAAGGGAGACGACTATGAGTGCTTAAAATGATCTGTAACCAAAAGATGTATTTCTTAGTTGTGATTATAACTCTGTGTCAGGCCAGTATTTCACACTATATGCTATGCAAATCAACTGTTTTTACAAGCTCACATTATTGTTATTTTAATTTGTTAGATTATTTGAATGCTGTGAGAGCCTTCCATTTTTCTTATTGCAAACAAGATAAATTAGAATACTTGGTGATTTCATTGGGAAATAAGCATCCTTAGCTTTGTCTGGATTGTGTCCGGTGTCCATAGAGTTCAGACTTTTAAAGCAGGAATGTCACTCAGAAGGCTGAATTACCATGTTCTGCATACAACAGTATAGCAAGCCAGCCATGCATAGTATCAATTTTATGTACATAGTTTCAATTTTATACCAGGCACTGCCAGGCACCAGTGGACACTGGGCATCCTGCCTGGCACCAGTGGACATTGGGCATCCCTGCCTCGCACTGGGCACCATGTACCATCTTTTTTGAAGCACTGGGCATTCCTACTGGGCAACCCTGGGCATTTCCAGAAACCACAGGGCACCAGGCAGCACCAGGCATCAGACACCATTGGGCATGGAATTGGTTGTTAGCAAGTCCTTACATTACTGAAGAAATGTTCCCCAAATTTCATGCTTCTAGGTCCAGTGGTTTTGGCTAGGTATTAGTGGGTGAATGAGTGAATGATTTGCAGGTAGGACATGCATTGCATACAAATGTGTCTATATAGGTCACATCCGACTGTAGGGAGCGGTGCTCATCTTCATTTCTAAGTCTTTAGAGCCAGCATTGTCTGAAGATGCTTGAATGGTCATGTGGCCTCATATGGCTGGTGTGACTGGATGCTGTAGGCATAGAATGCTGTAATCTTCCCACAGGAATGGTACCTATTTACCTACTTGCATTTTCATGCTTTCAGACTGCTAGGTTGGCAGGAGCTGGGCTAGTGATGGGAGCTCTCTCGGTCTTGCAGTACTTGGATCTTGAACTGCTGACCTGCCAACCATCTGGAAAAAGCACAGCATCTTAACTGCTGAGCCATTACAGGACATTAAGACATATGTATTTGGCAGTATATGTTCTATTTTTTCATCTCCAGACAGAATAAAGTATACTTATGACATGTTATGAAGCTTTATCTCCTCTTTGGATTATGTTGTTGGGGATAGAGGGAAATTGATTCTTTGTACAACTTATATCTTACAAAGCTAATAAGCCTACAATATTTGATTGGATTTATTTCTGAAGCAGTTTGCATACAATTGAATCCTTAGCTCTGGTTTTAAAATTACTATTAAGGAACCAGCTGTTCTGAAAAATTTATTAAAATTATATTAAATTCAGAGTAATTTACCAATACATTCAGAGTAATTTATTTGAGGCTACTGACAAATGCTTTGTATATGTATACGTGCTGAACACTTAACAGACACTAGTAACACATTTTAAGACCTTCTTTATGTTTTGGAACGCAGTTGTGTAGTGGAAGTGAAATGAAGACTGAAGTCATGTGCATATTTATTTGGAAGCAGGTCTCACAGAAATTGGTGGAACTTAGGTATGAGTAAACATGGGTGACATTTGGCTGTTAGCCAAATAACAGCTTCGAGGAAAAATGAAGTCTTCAGTATTCGAAAACTCCCAGATCAGCCAACAAGAAATATTTTCATTTGCTGACAGTTTGCTGATTTGGAAGTGAAAAACTTCAGTTAAATAATTTGCCCTGATTGTAAAGACTACATTCATCTGACTAACAGAGTGGTTTGCAAAGTCATACTTCATTCACTCATCAGTCCTCTCAGAATATTTGCAATGTGATGCAGAAAAAAAATACTGCTACCAGCCACTATACTTTTTTCTTGATTATATATTTCTGTGCTGTGGAAATATATTATGGGTGGCACAAGTGGTTAAGACGCTGTGCCTGTTAATCAGCAGGCCAGTGTTTGAGACCCGGGTTGGCCCCACAAGACAGGGTGAGCTCTTGTCCTTAGCCCAGCTCTGCAATGCCAGTTGGATCCAACTGTATTGGCTCTGCCTTTCCATTGGACTAATTCAGTGGCGTGGAGAGGGGGAATTTGCTGCTTGGGTAACAGCCTATCCTCCATAACAATCCAACCCAGGCTTTCGTGCTTCGCATGTAACGTATGCAGTGCCGAGCACGATACCATAGTTTTTCAAGACTGACGGAGGCCTGCTTTTTTTATATTTCTTTGAAATGGCTGTCACAGGATAGCACATGTTTTTATGCAGATAAAATGAAAAGGAAGCTTGACTTTACAATTGGCTTTATGGTTAAATATAGAAGAATATATATTTCAAAGTATGTACTTAGTGAACTATAGGTCCATTTTTTGAAAGGTAAAAGAAACAGCTTTCTGAGTAGGCAGTGGGCAGAAGGTAGCAGGCATCACCAAGCACTACCGGGCATTCCTGCTGGGCACCATCCAGGCACCACCAGGGATCCTGAGCGGAAATGCTTGAGTACCACTGCTCTAGGAGATCCTCCTTGGACTGTTTCCCCTTTTTCATCTTTTTGCCTTAACTCAGTTCTGTCTAACTCACCTTCCATGAGTTGTTGCTAACATGTATTTCAGCTTATTTGGGAGAACTCCCGTATTCCGGGTCATTGATATGGACTGGGACTAAGGGGCGCCTTCCCAAAAGGAGGCGTCTAAGGGCGCAATCCTGAGTAACTATGGGGAGTCCTTGCTCCGGTGTAAGAACAATTTGCTCTGGATTGCAATATGAATTTCCCATAGGTTTTCACTAGGTGGTGCAGTAACTACGGGTGCACGTAAAGTTTCTTACGTGCTCCCGTAGTTACTCTGGATTGTAGGGTTAGTCCGGCCTGTCTTCTGATAGGGGAGGGGCATCCCATGCAGTGAGTGTTATCCCTCCTTACTCATAGAATAGGAAATTCACAGTAAGAATTCCTCTTTTTTATGTCGTGCTCCTCTTCTATTTAGCAGGGAAAGAATAACCCTTCCTCTTTGCTGCAGCACAGTTTCCCTAACCAATAACACAATTTTAATTTTTTCATTAAATCAAATTTGATTTTGTTGTTATGGGGGCCGGGGGCAACAAAATCTTCTTTGAAGCCATATAGCAAATGGGTGCTTTAGTAGAATTTACTAGAGGCAAATTTATGCCTCTAGTAGAGCAAAAAGGTGGTGAACTGCTGAGGAGGTGGAGTCAGATTTCCCCCAATTTCTTTTTAGAAGTATTTTCTAAAATACTTGCATCACTTTCAGTTGTGACATCACTTCTGGGGCAATATTTTTAGCTTTGCACCAGGCTACATAATTATTAGCTACACCACTGAGTGGTACCTTGGTTTACAAGCATAATCTGGAAGCATGCTCGTAATCCACGTAACAAATTTAATTTGTTCTGGAGGCATGTTTGTTATGTGAAACATTCTTTACAATAAGCGGATTTTTCCATAGGAAATAATGGAAACTCAGATGATTGGTTCCACAACCCCAAAAATATTCATATAAAAATATTAACTGGATGTAAAAATGATGACAAAACACTGGAATTGAATTTAAAACATGTATTCAATGTGCATGATCCTATGACGTCAGGCTGCAATCCTAAAGACACTTTCCTGGGAGTAAGCCCCATTTAACACAATGGGGCTTTCTTCTGGGTAGATATGGTTAGGAGGCTGCAATCAAAGACACTTTCACAGTGTCTCCCCACTTTCTCCTTCTCTCCATCCTGAGCCTCTCTTTCTCCTACTCCCTTCTGGCTAGCTCTGAGCTGCTTCCTCTTCTCCACTGCTGTTCTCTCCCTCTGCCCAGCAGACACCTGGCCACAGGAAGAACAGCGCAGAAGTGTTGCTTTTGCTATAGGCAGGCGCACTAGGCAGCCCTGACGCATTTTAAAATGGCTGCTGGCCAGCGCATCTGCCCCAACTACCAGTGAGCTTGTTTGTTATGTGAAGCACAGTTTGTTACGTGAAGCAGAATCCTAGAGAAATTTTTGTTTGTTATGTGGAACATACTTTACGTGAGGCGTTTGTTATGTGAAGGTGCCACTGTATGTGTAATCAAAATGAGTTTTCCCTTAAGAAACAATGGGAAACTCCCCATCTCTTCTCTATGGTGACCAATTGCCCCTGAAAAGACACTGAAGGCACTGCAGTCAGTGCCTCCCTCCCAACAGATGGACCTCTGACTGTCGGAGGGGAAGGCAGTTTCTGCCACCCACAAGCATGTCTCTGCTGCCCATGTCTTTTGCATAGGCATAAATCTTTGCTCATCTTGCAAAATACTCGCAATCCAGGTCACAAGTGAACTGAAGTACCACTGTAAAGAGAAAGGGAGATGGAAAAGTGCCTGACTGTTGCCTACCTGTCCTCCATAAGAAGGGTGCATGCAGGTGTGTATGAGCGCAGGTTACAGTAAGCAGTGGATTCAGGCAGTGTGAAGGCATGTTCATCCCTGTAGGAAAGTCTGGATCAAATCTCACAACAGTCACAAACTCACTAGGTAGTCTCTGGGAAGCCACTTCACTTGAATATGCCCTCATCATGTCTGCAGTGAGGATAATAGTACTGGTCTACCTTACAGGAATCTCATAAGCATTACTGTGATTAAAATGTGTGTTATCCAAGGGTGATGGTGATAAATGGAAAATATGCCTATCCTGTTCTAGGCAACCTCTTATGAACATTCTGAATTAAATTCAGCATGAGTAATTAACTGCCGTTCCTTATTTCATATTTATAATTTTGCCATGGTTCTGTTTGCTTTACAACTACATCATTTTGCTTATATTCATATCTATTATTTTAATCTACTGTTCTTGTGCAGTTGTTAAACTCATCACAGGCATATTTATTTTTCTGATTCTCTTTGTATTCATAGAGGTTATTTTAAAAGTTACCCTATTCTAATGTGTATAAATATAGTACATTTTAAAAACTTTTTTTCCTTTCTTAGGCTTTTGGTTTTATGACTCGTATTGCTCTTCAGGCTGAAAAGATGAATCATCACCCTGAATGGTTTAATGTATACAATAAGGTAATGAATGCAATAATAATTTAGATGTGTTCTTTGATTACTGGAAAATGCTGCATACTGACTGACTTCAGAGTGAGAAAATCAATTAACTTTAACCTGACAGGGCTAGTAATGATAGCAGAGTCCTGCTGTTGTAACAGGCTATATTGTAATGCCACCAGCAGCCTATGGATCTGCTGTCGCAAAAGGTCACAGCATCACACCGTAGCAGACAGTGATATGCTCCAGAGCAAGTATGGGGGCAGATCATGGATATAGAGGGAGTGGAACAAAGCATTCCATAGGATGAGATGGGGAAAAAGTGGGCAGTGTGGTATAAGTAGCAATATCTGGATCTTATCCTCTTTTTCAAAACCCTCCTCCAACCCCTTTCTTTCCTTGGACAAATGCCTCCAATAGGTGATGTATGTCTGAGGAGTCACATAGGTTTTCTGTTTTTTCCCCCATGTAGGTAAGTAAACTATTTTTTCCATGTAGGTAAGTACGTAAAATAGCCTTCAGTTTGCCTTTGAATAGCCCCACAACCATGGGTTGCAACATGTGCCATTTTAGTGCGGTCACATTGGCACTAGTGGCAAGGGATAGAATTAGAGCCTAAGAAAAACACATGGTGAGTTTTTCACCTACTTATTCTAATGTTTTCAAAGTGTTCTGCCTTTGCTTACCACAGGGTTTGAAAATACCACCTGCTTTTATCTCTTTCCCATTCCTAGCAGTAAGATTGATCTTAGCAATGATACTGGCTTCTCATGCATAGATGCATTTGAGAGATGTACTGCGGGAATCTAATGTTCGGCTCCTATTTATAAAATATATTTACCTGGTGAGTTTACCTCCACACTATAACTCTGATCTGTACAGTATCTTCACAGCCAATACCTGGAAGGAAAAAGTAACCCTTTAACTATGAAGTGTTGTCTTCGACATCTCATGCAATTAGGTCCTGAGGAACCATTTGTGGAACCATTGTGTTCAATGTTTCTTACTCCCAGGAAAGTGTCTTTAGGATTGCAGCTTTAGTCAAAGATACAGATGGTATTGTTCTCCCCCAGCCTCTTTTTTATTTTTAATAACCAGAAAAATGTATCAAAGTACCGTAGTATGCAACATTCCTCTGGGCAAGTGTGAATAATCCTTTGCAGGTAGATGTACAGTACTGTTAAGAGTATTAGGCTTTGTTTCTCCCTTCAAAACTGATCTGCAAAATATTGCTAACCCTATTTCCCTTTATGTTATGAGTTTGAGTTGCACAGTATAGCACTTGCAATTTAGTAGGTGACCTGATTTCCTTCTGAAACCAATATATGCAACTTCTTTCAAAAAATGAGAGTAATTTAATTAGACATCACAACCCTCAACTGTTTGGTGCTTTTTACTGTAGCTCTCTTTGGTTAGTCTCCAAGTTCTCTCAAAGCTGCTCACCTAACAGCTGTGTTATATGATGCCTTTTATTTAAAAAAGGAGTGCCATTTCAATTTACAATCAGCAGGCAAGATTTTTTGTCAATATACAAATCAAAATGTGTGCAAACGAGAGTTTCATTCTGAATCTGACCCCAGTCAGTCGTATAGTATGCATAATGTATAATGATAATGTTCTTTTCTCTTCTTAACAGGTCCAGATAACATTGATTTCCCATGACTGTGGTGGGCTGACAAAGCGAGACGTCAAACTGGCTCAGTTTATTGACAAAGTTGTTGCATCTGTGTAAGAACTGGGTTTTGAAATCATCACATCAAAAGATAGGATGTTCTGAATTTTTCTCCTTTGCCATGTATGGGATGTTGGCACAATTTTCTGTATATTTAAGATTTTGATCTTCAAAGTTACTCCATTGCTTCACGGCCATATCTAACAAGTACCTATCTCCTTTCCATGGGAGCAAAGACTGAAATAGAAGTGGAGAGAGATTTCTGCGGCAGATAACATATTTTGTGATTCATTAATTAGAAATGCTGGATAAAGAAGGCTGAAGTATTCGGAATGCCCCTTCATCATGTTACTTGCCTATGCTAACTGTATAAAAACTGTTTTTCTTCTCATTGGTTATTGTTGATCACTTCATCAGAAATTCATAGAGAAAATTTTTAGCTTAGCAACAGTGATCTGGAATATAGGCTGCAATCCTAAAGACGCTTTCCTAGAAGTAAGATCCATTGAACACAATAGGGCTTACTTTTGAGTAGACATGGTTAGGATTGTGCTCTAAGACAGTTCTATGATTCATTCACCCCTCTTCCTAGTAAAGGCTGACTTTTCCTTGTTAACTGGCCCTACAATCCAGAGTAACTACGGGAGTACGTAAGAGACATTATGTGTACCCGTAATTACTGCACCACCTAGTGAAAACCCATGGGAAATTCATATTGCAATCCAGAGCAAATTGTTCTTACACCGGAGCAAGGACTCCCCGAAGTTACTCTGGATTGTGCCCTGGGTCAGCTTCATACTGTTCTGCCAGTGCAATCCTAACTTGCACTGGAACAGGCAGTCTTGAACACCTGTGCTGTATTCCCCTGTAGAGGTGGCTGATGTCAGAGCAGACAAGTTTTTATTTCTGTTACCTTAAAATGTTATTTCATATTAGTATGTGTAGACTGAGTTAAAGGAATCTTCCAGAAGACTTTTTGTAGTTGCAATCTGAAACACACTTATCTAAGCCCTGATGAATATAGTGACACTCACTTGTGAATTAGGCTTGTGCTGTTAAGATACTGGAACATTAAATAGTATTTGTTCTTCAGAGATTATGTTACCAGAAGTTGACACGTGAATGAATTGACTGCAGTGTGGTTTACTTCTAATAAGATATGCATAAGCTTGTGCTTGTTCAGCTTTAATGCTATCATTAGCTCAAAAATTTGACGCTGAAAGCATATGAGCATATGATATTTGAAAACACAGGTGTGCAGCTTTAAAGCAGAATATTGTCATAAATAAGATTTTCAGAAATAAACTAGGAGTTTTTTTAATTTCTTTTCTGTTTCAAAATAACAGTGTGAACAGTTGTACTGAAAATAATAAATGCAATTCTCCTGTAATGTTTCTGCATAAATGTTTAACAACATAAGAAGAGCCTCTACTGGATCTGGCCAAAGGCTGATCTAGTCCAGCTTCTTGTATCTCTCTGCAGCCAGGGAGCACACAAGACAGCAAGAAACCTGTACCTAAGTGCCCTCCCTTGCACACATGCAAAATGTTTGATGTATTAACTTGGTACTTAATATTGTTCTAGACTAGTTTAGTGTTAAAATATATTTGCCCAACATTCTTCAAGTTACCATGCTCAGGTAGCTTTCATGATTTCCTTACTCTGGAACAGTGGTCTCCAAATTTTCAACTTCAGGGCTCTAGGACCCTTAACAATTGTGTAGAGGAGGGAATTTCAGCAGGTGTAGCTTGTGATCTTTGAGGGAGTTGAAAGTGATGCTACCTTTGTGTTGATATACTGCCTGGAAAGGTTTTGTGTTGCTGTTTTTGTAATTATTTTGAAATTTTTTTGTGCTCTAGTTTTAACTGTTTTAATTCATATGTACTACTTTAAATGCATTTTGTATCTGAATCCTGTTCATTGCTGTTTGCTCTTTGAACAAAAGGTAATATTAAAAAGGGGAAGAAGAGTTATAGATTTTCACATTTTTTTAAACTGTCCTTCCTCCATGGAGCTCAAGAACGTGTATATAGTTCTCATCCATTTGTCCTCACAACAACTCTGTGAGGAAGGTGAGGCTGCAAGGTAGTGACTGGCTGTAGGTCACTCAGGAAGCTTCATGGCTGAGTATTTGATTGGAGCCAAAATGAAGCAGGACAAAACTATAAATGAAACATGACGATGGGGTTTATGAATGCTGGGGTTTCGTGAATAAATTGTTTTCCTATCCATTTAGAGACGAAAAACCTTTTTGAAGAAGTTCTGAGTGAGGTGAACTTGCAGGTAACATGTCAGCTAAAATACAGAGAGCTACTTTTAAGACATGTCCCAAGAATGCCCAGTGGAGTTTTCATCCACTTGGGCAGCAAAACCTTATGTGATAATATCCACTCCTTTTGAAAAATGCCACATAGTACCCAAAGCAGTTTCCACAAGATGCCCCAAACCTCCTTAGGACATAGAACGTACTATTCCTCAGACCCTATCTTAATTAGGATTAGTGTTTTTAAATAGAACTTCCATGTTAATTACATGGTTCCAACTCTGTTTTTGGTGGTGGTATAGCCCAAAATGTTTGGTGTAATCGTGTTGTGTTTAATGTCTTTCCTTTACAGTAATTATTTTGTTCTGGTTCATAAGTTTCTCCATATATTTATTTCTAATGGGAATGCCACCTACTTCCTGCTTTGCATGTTCTATTCTTGAGTTGTCATTTGTGACCTCACAAAGTACACGAGGTCACGTAAGTGCGTTCCATTCTTTTCTGACTGCTTTCTTGCTCTAGTCCATTGTAGTTCTTAAGCAAAAACATATATCTGTGCTCATGTGGGTGCAGTTCTCATAACTGATGGTATGGCTGTGAAAAAGGTAGAAGTTCCTGAGAAAAAGCGACTTGTGGACACGCTGTCTTATGAGGCTTTCAAGTCATCCTCTGAACTTGAAGTAAAACAAGTTTTTTTTGGGCGATTCAGGTAATTTTTTTTTTACTATTTTAAAGTGTTATTTCATATTTCAATTTTTAATGATGCAGAAAGAATCATAGAATAGATGATTTGGAACATGCAACCTAATGCCTATTTAATGTGTATCAAATATTCCTTCAAGGGTCCTGAACATGTAATGTACATGAGTGTCAGGTAAAGTAATATTTTATTTTTAAGTTGTCTTTCTTAAGTGACATTTGTTGCTCTTAAGTGCTTTTAATCTGTCACTCTTAAATTCTGATTAAATATACAGTGGAGCTCTTGCACCAGCACCAGGGACCTTGCACCTGTGATTTCACATTTCTGCAGATAAGAGTCACCCCCTCCCCTGCATTCCCGTTATCTGGAAGAGTTTATGTCAGCCCACAGCCTCAAAATGGCTATTTTCCCTTTTGATTTTTGGCCAAAAATGAAAGTGGTATTTTAATGCTCATAAAAGGTGTGTGGAGGGCCTGAGCCATCTAATGGCCATTAAAATTTTACTTATAGTTTTTGGCTGAAAATTGGAAGTGATTTTTTTTTTTGGCCAAAAATGGCCATTTTGAGGTGGCCATTTTCATTACCTATATATTCTCAGTTCTATCTATAGCAGCAGGTGTGGTCTCGTGCCAAAGAAAGGTAAGCAGGACAACTTCTGTTTGGGGAGAATTCAAGCTAATAAGATATGATGATTAGCCATTAATTTTCTTTTTCTTTATAAACTGCTTTGTGAACTTTTTAGTTGAAATACAGTATATACCATAAATACTGTTGACTGATTAGATAGAGATAATATTGTATATCAACCTTTTTCTTAAATACTACAGTCTTTTTGAAATTTGGCCATGTTTTACTCCTTGTGACCAGGTTTAATATAAATTACCTTATTTTTATACTAATTAGAATATTCAGGCATGACCAACAGCAACAGTAATTGTGTTAAAACCCAGAATTCTCATTCTCTTCCCAGGAGAACGGATACTGAACTATATGAATTTATTGAAACAATATTCTATCATCCTCTGTTCAAGTCAATTTTGATCAGCACCATTGCACTCAATGCAATATTTTTGGCTTTAGAAACTGATTATAAAGTCCGTTATGAATCGCATTTCTTCTTGGAGGTAACTAGAAGTTGTCTTCATTTTTAAAGATTGTGTTTGACTATTCTAAAGTTAAATTTTCTTTCCCAGAAATACAGATGAAAAAATAGGACAACAAAATCTCAGGGTGCAGATTAACCCCCAAATCCAGAGTAACTACAGGAGCACGTAAGAGACTACGTGCACCTGTAGTTACTGCACCACTTAGTGAAAATCTTTGGCAAATTCATATTGGAATCCAGAGTAAGTTGTTCTTACACTGGAGCAAGAACTCCCCATAGTTACTCTGGATTTTGTACCTTAAGTTGCAGAAGAAACCTGAGGAATCTGCGGGCTGGGGAAGCACTATTTTTAGATGAATAAATTCAGTTTCCCCTTGCTAAATAGAAGGGGAAGCTATGTGGTTGAAGACACCATCTGTCTTTAGAACAGCTGTTGGCAAACCAAACATATTTTAGTTGGTGTCTCCTTTTTTATACACTTGTACTCTCATAAATTTGCATAACAAATCCATTGCATTCCAGAAAGCTGGTGGAAAAATAATATTGCTTGTTACATGTGCTAAAAACTTATTTTGTCTGACAGTTATCATGGACTCAAGTATTATTGGTACTTTGATTTGTTTGCATTTGGGGAATTTTTGTTTTGCTATCAGGTTTTACTAGTTATGAAACCTGAATTTGAACCAGAAATGAAAATATTCACATTTTTAATAATAACTCATTATTTAGTTTTCCTCTTGAGAAACACTTATTTTTCACACACCTTAAATGGCTCAAATTACATGAAGTCAGCTACTGTACACAAACGTCTGGACTTTAATGGCATGTCCTTGTGACATGGAAACCAAAAGAGAAGTCTGGCTAATGTCAAGAAGCCCATTCATATCTTTGAATGTGGGCTTGCTTTTTTTCTCTTTTGGTTTGAATGTCAAGGTTATTGAGAGTAAAGGAGATTGTACTATCCAAACTTAGTGCAATTGTTCTATACCTTCTTTTCCTCACCTGTGCTTTATTTCACAAAAGTGTGGCACAGATTTTGCCAGTGGGGAATAATGATTATAATACAGATATTAAATGTTTTCAAAAAATCAAGTTTCATTGAACATCTTGCAACCTTGTTGTCACAGCCCCACTGGGCCCTACTATGAATACTTGATAGTTCGAAGGATTTACCATGCAATCCCAGAAAACCCTTAGGTTAGCACAAGTGAGGGCCTTGGGACAGGAGGGCAAGGAGTGGGAGGTGGGGCTTGATCCAGATGTTATGCTGGATCAAAACGCTGAGAACAGCCAGAGCTGCTGCTGTTTGCTCAGATTCTGGCTAACCCTAGAATGGTGGTAAGGTGGTAGCACATCAGCAGCAGTCCCAATGCTTGCACTGGGTACAGCTCAGGTACATCAGCCTGCCTGTTCCAACATGATAGCATTACATACCACCCAAACATAATGCAACAGATTAATGGTTCTCACACTTTTAGGGAGCTTTACTCCCTGAGTAAGTCTTTGCAACAGATAGGCAAGCAACAAGATCCCCAGTATTGCTCCCCTGTAGGAGGAGAACTATTTTTAAACTTAATTGAGGTGCTGCCATGTGAGCATGGAGAGCCCTGGGTAGCCCTGCAGAGCACCTACAGCGTTCTTGCGGCTTAAAAATAATGAAAGTGGTGATTGCGACAAAACCAGAAGCTTCATTTCTGGTTTAAATACGATCACACTTATTATTTCCAAGCTGAGGGAAACCTACAAGTACTCTGTTGGGTTCCCCATACTTCCAGACTGCACACACCCCATACTCCCAGACTGGCAGCAGCTCTGTTAAGTTAAAGAGTAGTCCCCTTTCCCTGCAGGAACACGATTCTGGGATGGTGTTGCTGCTTTCCCCCTTCCCCTGCCCCTTCAAGGTCGGGGGAGACCTCTGTTTAACTGGAGGGTTTGAGTAGCACTATAATAGATAATTTAAGACTTGAAAACTGAGGTAAAGCCTAATAGGGCAGGGCTGTGCTTCTGAGATGTATTGTGGGGGACTCTAATTCTGTTAGGCAATTCTAAGGTTGCTAGCTGTCTTGTTTGGTTTCCTTCAGCAGCATAGTTGTTTTTGTCAAGTTTCTTGATGGCCTGTTACTGTGTGACACTGTGTTGATGTAGACAGCCATTTACTTAACTCATGAATCGGATAACTAAGCAATATCTTTTTTGTCAAAGCAAAGAGTCCTAGGCCTACCTAATGCAAGTTAATTTGTACTCGAATTACCAAATAAGTACCTTTCTAGCAATAAACCAATGTGCCATTTTGTTTCCTTTTCAGGTATCAGACTTGGCTTTCTTAGCTATATTTACCACTGAGTTTCTGCTTGACCTTTATCTGGATCCTATCAACTACTGGAAGGATGGCTATAAGCGATTTGATTTTGTTGTCCTTGTAATCGCATATCTTCCATATATTATTCAGAAACGTGATAGCAAATCATACCAAACTGCTGGTCTGCTGAAAGGATTCCAGGTGCTCCGTGTACTCAAACTTATCTACTATAGCCCAGGAATGACAGTAAGTATTATTTTGTTGCAGGTGAAAAGCTACTATAGAGGTTTACTTTCTCAGTTTAATTTATGTATGTAGGCATTTTTTAATCCCATTTTCCTCCCCAAAAAGAGCACTGAAGTGTGCTTACAAATAACTATAGATTAAAATAAAAAATACAAATACAGTAAAATAATTTAAAACATTTCATCAGAGATGCAGAACAGTGAAAAGTTAAAAATGTAGTGAAAGCACAGGATTAATATTATATAAAAGCACATCATATAATTGTGATAAGACCAATAGAACAGCAATCAAGCAGCATATACGGTAATAGCTTACGTATAAAACAACACAGCAACATAAAACCAACATCAAATGGTGTAAAACCATCAGTGAGATGAAATGAACTAAGATCTTTACCCTTAAACATAATTAATTCAATCTCTTTTACTCAAGAGGTGATCTAAATACGCCAAAGTAGAACACAGCAGAGGTCTTCCACACTGTATTACTCCAGATAATAGGTGGGGATAACTTCCTGGAATGCTTTCTTGTGTTAAAAATGAAAAATAAACCTTCTGGTGCACTGAAAATATTAGGTGTACTGAAAATGAGCATGTAGAGAGTTAGAATTTTATCCAGCGCTTTACATACCAAATGCTGCTTGTGATTATTTTTTCCTTCACTTTTCTCAGTGAATTTAAAAAACCAATAATAAAAAGGGGAAAGGGGAAAAGTACTGTATGTCACAAATAGACAAAACATCATAAAGAATATTAAGAAGCAGCCTATACGTTACTGTATTTCTTTAGAAAAGGCTTCCAAGTGTCCAGAAAAAAGCATAGTTTTTTATTCTATAAACTATTGTTGAAATGTTGATAAAAGTTGTGAGGTCCTCAATCCATTGAGTTCTCTTAACTTTCCAATGTTTTAGCAGAAGTTTTTCTGCAACAGCAAGGACGTAAAGAGTCCATTTTCACTGTCCTGCAGTTATTGTCAATGAAATAGTCGAATAACTGAAAAGAATGTTAAATATTAAAAATATAAATATTTTGTTATTTTACAAATACAGGAATTAACTTCTCCCCTTCTCCCAGTTTGTATCATTCTACATGACCACATCTTGTCTCTGAATGATGTTTCAGCAATTAGATTCCGTGGTCATCCTCTTTATATAAAGGAGTTGTGGTGT
Source organism: Cryptoblepharus egeriae (assembly GCA_030015325.1). Lineage (NCBI taxonomy): Eukaryota > Metazoa > Chordata > Lepidosauria > Squamata > Scincidae > Cryptoblepharus > Cryptoblepharus egeriae. The sequence goes on along the minus strand of JAREYC010000002.1, from coordinate 69,047,837 downwards.
CCTGTGCTTTGTTATTGTTGTTGTTGAATTGATTGCAATTTAAGATCCATAGATATTGAATTTCAGGCAACTGAAGCCATTTTCCATTGATTAGGAGAGGGAGAGAGAGAGAGAATGAGAGAGAGAATGAGAGAGCGAGAGACAGAGAGAGCCTACTAAATCCTAATTATAGGGAGTATTTTAAGTGACTAATATTTTATTTTTATTTTTGTTTATAATTGTGATTTTCAATGCAATCCTAAGCATGCCTATTCAGATGTATATCCCATTGTGTTCAATAATACTTACTCCCAGGAAAGTGTGGATAGGATTGCAATCGTTATGATTTTGTATTTTTAATTATTATTTTATGCCGCCTTGGGACCTTTGGTGAGAAGGCTGGCATAGAAATACAGTAAATAAAATGTAGGGAACCGTATATTATTTCTACATATTTGAATTGACCCTGTGTTTCATCTGGAAGAATACAGATATTATCTGCTTAAGACCAACTGGTCCTAATTAAGACCAAATTGTTGTGCTGTGGACTCACTGCTGACATCTGTTGTCAAAATCAGGGAATATTTCTAGCATTATTATGGGCAGTGAATGGAAATAAAATGAGAAGGGATTGACAAAAAAGTTTTCATTTATTCTAAAAGATAACATTTCTCAGATTGAAGTTGCCTTCATTAATGTTGTTGCTTTCTTTTTGTTTGATTTCCCTTGACACCTGTAAACTCAGTGTGAATGTCTTTGCCAATAACATTTATCTGTAACTTAAGACAATGGACATGCTTGGACATATGTTGGTTACAATTTGTGTGATATGTCCTGATTTCATTGTAAAGGCCCCAATTCTTTCAGTAAAAACAAAGCTCTGAATTTGTAACTGCCACAGCGTTAGCCAAGCAGCTGCTTCTAAATCAGTTGTACTCAAATTGGGGGGGGTCCTAACTCCTGTGGCATTCTTGAGACTGGAGACATCATCCCCCACAGCTCGAATTGAAAACTAGTCATGATAGGGCACTTTGAGTCCTTTGTGACTTGAGTTGATTTGCCCTGCTCCCTTAAAATGAAACCTACTGCAGAGAAAACTGGGATTGCTGCAGGGCTCTGTGTGTTGGGACTCTCTTTAAACACCTCCCACGAACCCCATGCATCTGTAAACTGAATGGGAGAGGTAGAAGAGACAGAGAGAGACTGGGGAAGGAAGCAGAGAGGAGGGTCAAAGCAGTGACTGTGAGGCTTATCAGAAGTAGTCCCACTGCAGTCAATCATTCAATTCGAATTCCTTCTCTCACCATCCATGTGGTGAAAATCACAATGAATTGCCTTCCCTTTTCCCTCCTTCAACCCCTCCCTGGATTTTTTTCAGGCCATACAAACATACATACACATGAACACACACACAGTCTAAAGACTCTTGATTTTTGCTTTTCTCCAGCTTAGTTTTCAGGTTTAGTTTTCAGTAGGGCGCGTGCAGTGCCTGCTCAGGCTAAGTTTCTGCTTGTCTTTAATTGGCTTGGGAGTTCACCCAAAGTGGGACATTTACAGGCACAAAGCTCTTATAATGATCACTTTTCAGCCTTTATTCCACTACTTTTGATCTTGGGCTTCAGTTATCACCAGATTTTTATATGCTAATTATCCAGTGTTTCTGGAAAAAAGGTTGAGAGGGGTTATATAAAAACAACCAGCAGTTTATAGAAGGTAAATCAGGCATTTCTATTTATTTTTGCTAATAATATGAGAAGGAAGGTACACCTCATATAAAATTGGGAAAAAGCAAGCAATGTAATTAACTTGAAATGCCCTGTTATCACTGAGAAACATCACTTCCTTTCTACAGATTTGAGCATGGCATTTTTAAGTTTTGAAATTGAGTATTTTTTTAATACTCGCATGTCCTGGAGCTTCAGACCACCCAAACAGTAGGCACGGGCTTTCCCCCCAGGTGCTTTATCCCAGGTTCCTTGTAATGTCCCTTGCAGCTTTCTTCAATGTCTTTGGCCATAGCTGAGGTAAAAACAATATTAGAAGTAGGTGCCAATTATTTTCTAAACCCATACTTAGAGATCCAATTGAGTCTTTTATTGTTCAAAAAAAGAGGGGGTGGCTTATACCTGTGTGAGCATTACAATTTATTAATTGCAATCTAAATTACCTCTTAGCAGGAAAACCCATACTCAAGACTGGAAAATGTGCAATGCCTTCTCAGTATGGTTCCTTTTATTAATTAAGAAAAAAAGCCAACACTCCTTCTTTACAACATTCTGCTTTCCACCTTAGTGCAATAAATTTTCACCTTGAGGAAATAATTTCCTTATTGTAAGCCACACAGAGAAGTTCTTTTAGGCACAATCCTAGCTATGACATAGGCGTCATTCATCTGTCTTTTGCTTTGACAAGAAACGTCAAGTTGTTTTGAAAATACCATTTCATATGAAGTATGGGAACTTAATTTTATGTGGCCTTTTCCAGTTTTCCAAGATCCAGAGGCGCAAAGTCTCTTCTTAATAAGAGATGCTTCTAATAAGCACTATGAATTTTTGAAGAGGTGTAGAGATGGACCAGAGAAACGTTATTTGATATAAATATACTGGGGGGAGGGGAGCTTGCTAGCACATCGCTGCTACCACCAGCATTTTATAGCTCTCCTGTTGACTTTACCTCAAGGGAAGATGACTTTTTAAAGTTTGTATCTAAAGTCCTGATTGACTGAACCATGATTACATAGCTTCATAAAAATGTTGCCTGCTGTGTAGTGTAAATGGGCTCATTCCTCCTCTTCTCCAGGGCTAGTTTCTGCTGGCATGACCAAGAGACTGATTGTGTAGGGCCTAAATTATTTTGGATTGATAAATACTGTAACTGTTAAGAAATTCACAGTGCAATTCTAATCCCCAGTTAGGCCACCACAATTCTGGCAAAGTTGCATGCTGACCTGGGGTGTTGCAAAAGTGTTGGAAGGCACTTTTGTGCCACTCATTGGGGATTAGGCCATACAACAGCTAGCCTCCCCACACCACTCATCTGAGTTGTGCTGGCCTGAATTCGTTAGGATTGCGCCCTCAAATTTTTGCAGTGATCTTCCAGAGGCTTCTCAAAGCAATGAACAAAAAGTATAAAAACAATTATTAGAGCCTTCCGCTCCAATAGTGTCTGAAAATTTTCACTTATTTCCAACTTTCACTTATTTGAAATCTCTGCCAGGAATCTTCATACCTTCCTGAGCCTAAAATGACCTGGCAAGACCCCTGGAGAAGCAAAAAATTTTCCCCATTTCTTTGCTGCATCCTCCAGTGAGTCCAGGCAAGCTCCTGTGCTCCTCCAAAGCAATGTGATCTGGCAAATATGCCCCCACCACTTAAGGGGGCAGAGGCCATGACCTTTTGACTGGGGTGTCCCAACGTATGTCCCAAAAGTTTGAGAACGACTGCTTTAAATCTTTGCTGCAGATAATTAGTGCAAATATTGTGCAATGCAAATATTGTGCAATGCAAATAGGCTTTTCTGAAAGCACTTAATAGAAGCTATTTTGAAGACTTCCATACTGATTGGATAGCATTCTTCCTACACCAGTGGCGTAACTAATGATTATGTAGGCAGGTGCAAAGCTCAAAATGTTGCCCCAGAAGTGATGTCAAAACTGGAAGTGATATCACCATGGGGTATTTTTTAAAAATGTTTTTAATTTTCCCCTGCAACAAAAAAATCAAATTTAATTAAGTAAAAGAAATGAAAATTGTGCCGCTTATTGGTTAGGGAAACTGCTGGAGCAAAGAGGAATGGTTATTCTTTCCCTGATAAATATAAGAGGAGCACCACTTAGAAGTTCCTGTATACCGAATTAGCATAGATAACTGTATTATGATATATGTACTGTATATGGAAATGAGAGCTGATTCATATTAACACCTTATTGACCCCATACAGCTTCAGAATTGCATCTCATTAGCTCTCAGAGCAATCAGTATCTTAGGAACATTTGAGTTTTTAAAAAATCTACTTTTTGTTCCATCAGCTTTTGTGTTTTCATTTTCTGGTTAATTGGCTATAACATTTGATAGAATACAGATATTCCAATGCAGTTTGTTTCATTGCTTTCTGCATTAAATTACCTTTCCAACAATATATAACATGATAGTATTATCATTCATACATGCTTCGTTTTTCACAATTTTAGCCACTATTGTCAAGCTCAGCTTATAGCCCCCCTAAAGATTGTAGCCCGGTGCAACTGGGCTACTAACTGGGCTACTAACTGCAAGTGGTGCCCTAGCTATACCACTGTCCTTTGCTTAGGACAATAGCATGGGAAATCATCATGGGGTAGGGGTTTCATGCTCCTTCTAGAAGTTTAAATAGAGAACAAATAATGTACTGTGTTCGTGCATAGTATCCTACATGTTTGCAAATAAAGTACTGTACTTTAGTATGAGTGGTAGACACTTTTTGTTTAATCTCCAGTTTTCACAAATTCTACCCCCAGTGCAACTGCTGGTGAAGAATCACACACAATTCTTCAGTTTCTCATTGGAAATGATTTTTAGCAGAAGCAGGTTGCAAGCAGGAAGGAAGAGGGTGGGAAATTTCCTTTGCCCAAGAAGAACTCTGCTTATGGTTCTTTAGATATATACCACTGTGTTTAGCATCAGCAGTAAAATGAGAGTAACTGACTTTCTTTCTAATCCTAGCAAGTCAGTTCCATGTGCATGTGTCACAGTGAAAAAAAGTATGTACTTCTCTAGAACCTCTCGTTCCATAACAAAGCCATTATGAAACCATTGACTTAAGGCATCAGTATTGTTTACTGTTAAGCAGATGTTTGTCTTGTGCACTGTGGTAACTCCTACTTAATGGGCCTCTCGAGGAAGCCCTGAAAAACGCAGGATTGCTGGGTAAGAACTCTAAACAGAATGAATTCTTATAAAGCACTGCAAATTACATCAGAACGTACACTAGACTCTTAGAAACTGGTGGGAATACTGATTTGGGAATACTCCTTGAGTCAGACTGTTGGTCATGGATTTTGGCCAAGATCACAAACATTTCTATTAACTCTAAACTACAGAAGACTCAGCACTGCTTGAGTATTATACTACTCTAGAGACTGAGTAAAGAATGGGCAGGCTGCCTTCCTTTGACTACGGAAAGCATACAAATGCCAAAAACAAATGCCAGAGGGGTTCTTAATACAATCTGGTGGTTCTTTTAAGACAAAACATCTGTGACTTGCCAACACTGTCTCATCCTCAAATCCAAAATCCATTTGTTGGTCTGTTTGAGGTGTCAGTTCCTGGCTAATGGGTTTGTGCAAATCTGGGATAAGATGCTCATCTGTATCTTCTTGTGTGGATGGAATTCTTTTCCCTTAGTAGACCAAGAATAGTACCAGCTTGGCAGTTTCCATGCCTTCTATTGGAACTCATATCAGACTCCTATCTGCATATGCAGCCACATTTCAGGATTGATTCATAGATATTGTGCACCAGGGATTGATTCATAGATATTGTGCACCAGGGAGTTATTGTGTACAATATATATATGACAGAGTATTGTTTCTTAATCATATACTTTTCCTATAGTGTTTCCTATCATATAATTGGTTACTGGAAGGGTGTTGTACAAATAGAATTTGGTCCTAAGTGATGCTATGTGTATTTATTTATATTTTTCTAGCATCTGTTCTCAAATCTGAAATGTTCACCTGAAATGTTCTTAAATCTGAAATGTTCACCTGAAAATCCCAGTTTAGGCCTGCTGTCACTTTTGGAAGTTGTTCCTTTGGAATACCAAGGACCTTGTTATAAATTGATTTTTCATACATGGATTTGACTCAGCATGAATGGCCACTGCAAATCACAGTTTTAAAAACTGCTTTTCTATTGTTGTAGAGAGGTAGACATGCAAGCAATCATTCCATTCTTTAGTTCCAAAATCAAACTCCTGCATATACTAAGCCACTACCTTATTCCATTAGGTACAATGGGGGAGCAAGAAACCTGGAAGAAGTTCTTTAAAACTATTTTTCAATTTTTTTAAATCCATGGGAGGTGCCTGAAAGGAACCTTAGTGGCTAATGAGGGACACCTGTTCTTCCACCATAAATATCAATATCTTGTAGTGGAATCACAACAGTTTGCATCACCTGGTGTCATGTTGATCGTATGTCCCCTTTATTCAGGACTTGTCCTCTTTTTAAAGTATTGTGCCCTGGAAACAAATCTTCATTGTCCTCTTTTTACTTGTGAGCAGCCAGCATAGAGCCGTCTTATAATTTATAAATTCTATGTAATAAACTACATGTAATTGTTTTAAATTTAATAAGTAATACAATGTTACAATAACCATATTGAAGCAATATACAGGGTGTCCCAAAAAACGTACTCACACTTTAACTGGCTATTACACATATATTTAACTTTGATTATGGTGTTTACTGACATATTTACATATCTAATAGGATACATTAACAAAAGGTAATGACATTATGGAATAGATTAGTCTTTTGTAGAAATTTACAGATTTGTGTGTGTTCACAAATGTTCAAATTGATTTTCACCATTTTCCAAACAAAGTAGTGAGCACATTTTTTGGGGGGACACCCTGTATATTAGTGTTTTTAGCTTTTATTTTGTCAAGTCCTACATTTTTCTTTGGTTATCCTACATTTTAGGGGAGCCTTGTCCTCTTATTCAGTTATGATATATGGTCACCCTGGCTGGTGTGAAAGGCCAGTTCGTCACTTCCATGATGTACCTTGGTATGCTGTGGGCAGGGTCACAGCCTACTGGTGGTTATGCTAATATACTATCTCCCTGCCCCTGCTGGTTTTTTGGCTATACTTTTTAATAGAATAGAGGTGTTTCAAAGGGTTTTGTTTCACTGCATTCTGCTGTAAATTATGCACTGAACAGCATATAACTTGATGATATTATACTTCCAACCTATGATTTTAGCTGGTGTCCCCCCCTCCAACGGTATCACCTTACTAATACCTTAATAGTTCCATGCTGTGTCATAATATCTCATTAGCTCATTGAACAGTCTTACTGATCCATTTTAAGTTAAGAAAATGTGCTTTTCAGTTATATAAAACAGTTGCATTTTTGTTTTCTGGGTTTCTGGCCACAACTTTGGATAAAATGGAGAAATTTTACTCTGGGTTTTTCATTACATTGTGCTGTAAATTACACATCAAATGGTATATAAAGTGATGCTGTTATTCCTATAAATTAGAATTTTAGCGGTTTTTGTAACAATGGTGTCATGCACAGCCCATTCTGTATATCCCCTTGTTTGTGTCACCTTGTGTAGGCCACTCACTTCACACCTCCTAGCAATGCCACCATTGCCCTACCACTGATGACCACTTTATGAGGCAGCAGAGTGCCTGACACAATAAAAAGGAACATATATTCTCCAAGCCTACTTCCTGTTTCATTGTTTGAATATATGTAAATACTTTTTCAATATGTTAACTGAAATGGTATTCACTATTTTATTCCAGACTCTAATGAGGGCTCTGGCTCAGACTGCCAAGAACGTGATCTACGTCCTTGTCTTATTGTTTCTGTTAATATTTGTCTTTGCAATTTTGGGCAATGGTTTATTTGGACACCCTCGAACAGGAGACAAAAACTGGACAAGCCTAGCAGCTGCGTTTTTCACTCTCTTCAGTTTAGTCACGGTAATTTTCAGCAAGCATTTACATTCTCCATCAGCTACATTACACAAAATGTGCTAACCAGTATTCTTGATGGGGAAGGAAAAATATTTATACTTACACAACCTTTTTCTCACACTGGTTCTTCATACTGGTGAAATTGGGAAAAAGTGACTATTTAAGTTAAGATTGAATCACTAAAAGCTCAAATAGTATTTTAGATGGTGCATTTTTTTCCAGGCCCAGTAATAGTGAATATAGTTTGCACCTCACTCAGAGGTTCGTCCCTGATTAACAGACCTATCCAATCCAATCTCGAGTGGTGATGCTGCTAAAACCAGTGTGGCTTATGCTGCATCCCATATGAGAGTTTTGGCTGCTTGATATTTGTCCCCATGCCCAGTGTAAACCTCAGGAAGCCACTATGGACACGTTTGGACCTGTACCAGCTCAATCACAGGTGCAAGTTTGTATTGTCCCAAGAAAGTGGATCAGGAAAGGGAAAGGGGTTAAGATTTGGTGTGCATTGCCTGACCCCTGTGCATGTTTTACAGCTGCTTTTCAGCAGCTGGCATCGATAGAAAGCACCTTCGACCAGCAGATCAGATAATTAGGATTGGGATTTAGGTTTCCATTTCAGGGTTTTCAACCAATAAAGTCAGAACACCATTTTTAGGGGTACCATACTGGTCCACAGTGTTTGTCATAAAGTTCACAAGCAACATTATTGTGTTGCTCTTTGATGACACATCCCATTTTTCTAGTAGCGGTAAGGATAATGATTAGTTATTGGTGGTTGTTATCAATTCATTGCATTTAGGAGATGGCTCTTGATTGTTTAATTGTTTCAAGTTTTAATAACTGATTTTATAAACTTCCAGGTCGATGGCTGGACAGATTTAACAGAGGACCTTGATAGGCAAGGTTTTACTGGAAGTCGTACATTCACAATCATATTTATTCTTATTGGATTTTTTGTGTTTTTCAATATGTTCATTGCAGTTGTCATTATGGATATTCAGGTAAGATACCTTTGTGTGATAGAAACAGAAATCCTGTCTCTCTCGTTTATCTGATAAGTGGCACTTACTGTATATGAGATTATGTATAGACTGAAGTCAATAAGTTAGGCAGTCTAAGAATACAACTTGAAGTCCAAGAATACAACCTGGAGGTGGCCTAAGTCTGAGCAGACAGGACAAGCTTCTGGCTGCTCCCTGAATGAGGCTTGGATCTGGTACATGCCCTGCATCCCGACTGCCCATGGTCCACTCTTTCCCTTGGAAATCAGGGTGCAGAAGTGGCTTCCCAGTGCAAGTTTCTTCAAAGATTGGGCATGGCTAGCTGGCTGGCAGAAAGGTGGAACAGTAAGGCTTAGCTACCACTGCACTGTTCCCAAGAGATTTTAAGAGTGCAACAAGTGCTGTAATATGGAGATCCCTAGTCTACCCACCATTTTCACCTCCTTCACATTTTGGTCCCCACACATGTTCTTCAGATCCAGAAAATAGGAGAAGGGGGAGTGGTGGGAGTGGACAGAGGCATGTGCCACCTTAGTGGAAGTGACCACTTCATTTTAGCAAGATATTTGAACTGGACATGAATGTGGTACATCCCATTTGATTCTGTCTTTGCCAAACAGTAAGGAGCAAGTGGGGGCAAGGCATTGGGGCAAGGCAGCATCTGTACCCGGTACTCTTACTAGGTTGGGAATTCTCTCTCAACAATAGCATGAAAAGGACTTCAGTCTCAAGTTTGGCTAACACCTTTGATTGGGTTTGCATAGGATGCAACAGAAAAGTATGAGCAAAAGCTTCAGTCAGAGAAGCAAGCAAATCTGCGTGCAAAGAAGAAGGCCATTTTAAAAAGGCAACAGGCAGAAATACATGCATTATTCTTTGAACAGGTTGGTGCATTTATTTCACAATATTTTCTTAACTAATGTACTTACTTTTAAGTAGGTAGCCTCATGTTACCTATGGCCTGGGGCCCTACATACATGGCAGCAGCTCCCAGGTGCTTGACTAGATAGAGCGGGTAAATTGATATTTTGGGAAGGGATTGAGGTGGGCAGAAGGTAAGAGTGGAAGAGGGTCACATGCAGTTGAAGCACATGCTGGGAAGCTATTCTCCTTTTTTCCTGCTCGACATGTTCCCTGCCTTTCCTCAGGTTTAAACCAGCAAAAGAGCTGGAATAGACCTGAAAAGACCCATTGAAGGGCCAGGTGGCCTACAGAGAGGTAAGTGAAAATATTTTTACTTACCTCTGTCTGGCTGTTTGCCCTTCCAGTGCATGCAGTGTACATGTTTTCAGTACAGCCGCATGGAGGATAGGATTACACTCAATGAATTCTAAAGTATTATGGATCCTTAAAAATAAAATAATTTTTTTGTTACATTTACATTATATGTTAGAGTCTTAAATTGTTGCTGTGGCTTATGAACCAGAAACCTTTTTAGTTAGCCTTTACTACATAGAGTTATCAAGTGGGGTATAGCTAGCTACCTTTCAGTTATGGAGTCTAGATAGAATTTTAAAATGAGGTGAGTGAATTTTTTTGGTTCTTAATATGATGTTGATATGGCACCTGTTGCAGAATTACCTGCACCCCTTCCTCCACCTTGGCAATGACTCAAACCAGAACCAGGAATTTTGCAAAGAGTTAGCAGTTTATTAGCTAATGATACCAGACAGATCCATCATGGAATCTTTTTTCAAAGGTCTGGACCCCCCCTTTCAGGAAGTTCCAAATTCTTATAATCCAAATTACATCACAGTGACTCAGGTCCAATTCTACATTTTCATATGTTCATAGGTACACATGATCCTCTTTACCAATCATAATACTGAACATCTCCACCGACCATAAGCATTACCATTACATCAGTTCATTCCTGATTTGTTCTTTAATTCTTATACTACATTGCTAATACCAAGAAGTAGTAATCAGTTTGTTCCATCTGACTGTTGCAACCTACTGAACACTCGTGTGGTTCTATTCAGGCTCCAAGGCCTATTTGCTTCATGTTGCCAACTAGTGTTGCTAACAAATGTTACTCTTCTATTTTGTTCTCATGTGTTTCTGCTTTTTGCTGACTGGTAAACACATTCCATTTCTATGAGGCCTTAGCCTTCTATGTGTTAGCTAAGTATTGCTGAGTTAGACTTTGGTTAGTGCTTTGGTTTTGTAAGTATTGATTAGTATTGATTTCTGTTACACATCTTCTGGGATAAACTTTTGCATCTTAGTATACTCTGTGATTAGTTTCTTGAGCATCTTTTTACTGATATGTGGCTGCAGTACTAACCCCCAGTTAGTCTAGTATAAGTCCTAGCACAGGCTGGTGGTGTCACAGAAGGGCTGTATGACACTTCTGTATCGCTCCTGGGGGAAAGAAGTTAAGCTAGTGCATGGGCATGTGCCGGCATCCCCACCTCAACCATGAGAACAAAGAGATGGGTGAATTGTGCTGACCTAAATTGGTTAGGATTGTGTTCTTGGTGCTCACTCATATCACTACATGTGGTGCCATTTTACAATGTCCAGATATCCTACCTGCCAATGTTTCATTGCTCTGGGGAAGAAAGAAGATGGCCCATTATAGCTTTCTCCAGTTCTTGCCTCTTGGAAGGGATGATCTCAATTAGGTGCCCACTTAGGGAAGCTAATCAAGGACCAGGCAGTAGATCGGCAGAAGACCTCCAACTACTATGTTGGTGATATGAGATTTTCAGGTAACATGAAAAGGTTGCTTTCTGGCTCTCATTCACACATATATTTACACATGCATGCATGCACTTTCCAAAGTGTGTTATTGAGGCCACTTGTAGGCCTTTTGCCCTTTAAAAGTTGGAGCCTTGTGATGGTGTCCAGGAGGCATCTCCTCCTTCCCAACCTCCTTCAGTCTTCTCCTCCTCCTCCGCCCTCATGTTAGCCCCAATAACTTCTGCAGACAGTGTAACAAGCAAAATGTAGGAACTCTTAGTCAAATATAAACAAGGTATCTCGGTACTTGACAGGATAACATTTTACAAACTGACAGCAGAAGACAGCAGCCTCAGCTCAGCTGTTCTCTCTCCCTCCCAGCTACTGTCTTCCCGCCCTTTTCCTCCCTTTTTAATTCCCCACTTGAGTCATGTCCCCTTCTGGATTGTGGCCAGGCCAGCCAATCCAGATAATCAGGGCAAGGTTCCTCCCAGTCTCCTGGGCTCTGGCAGCTCATCACATGTCTATCCAGGGACTCACCTTGCAATTGGGCACCCCATAGCATCCAAGGGCACTTCATGACATATCCCCCCAGTCACTCCCCAGCCAGTTCCTGTCAGCCCTAGTTCCCTGGCTGGCTGGAGAGGCTGAAGTGATCGCTACATACTCCAGGGAGCTGTCCAGGTGGAGGGAAAAGAGTCCTGGCAGGTGTTCCTCTTCACAAGTCTCCACAGTTTATTGGGGTTTCATTGATCCTTTTTTGAAATTTGAAGTATCCTACCAGGGATGTGCTTCAGTCACTGAGCCCAAGATGCAGGTCAGGTTGTGAGTCAGCAACTCCTTGACTTAGAGAATGCTCATCACAACTTTGAGTTAACTTTGATTTTGAGTCTGAGTCATTTTTTAGTACTTTAGTCTGAGTCATTTGAGTACTTGAGAAAAATGCACAGAAAAAGAAAGGTGGTAGTGATGTGTGTAAGCAAACAAGTACACACACAAACTAAAGAGGGTTGGGGAACAAACCAAAGAGAGTTGGGGAGAGTTCAAACTCTTTTTTTGAGACACTGGCTACTAGTTTTGAGACATTATGGAGTCAATATCGTCCAAGTGCCACTTGAGTCATCAAAATCAGCATTATTGTGCAGTTGGGGCTGAGTCAGCATGAATCAACTGCCCATCCCTGCATCATGCCCACCTCTTTTCCAACTGTTAGAAAAGTGTTTGGAAAGGCAGGCACACCAAGATGTAGGAAACTGCTAGAGAAACATGATTTTTGGCAAATTTCCTATTTCTTTGGTCTTCCCTCCCACATCTTTAAAGGTTTCAATGGGAACTGGACAAACTTGATAAAGTTTTAATGAGGCAGCCACATGGTGTTCCAATTAAACCTTACAAAGCCTGCCTTCTCTTCTTGAATAATTCTGACCTAGAGGTGGTCTCTGTTATTTTAAGAGCTAAAGCCTGCCTCTTTCCAGTGCTGGTTTTGCTGTTGTTGGAAGGTAATCTGTTCTGAGAAGCAGCATGTGTTGTATGAGCATTGCTATTCAACTGTGTTTCTGATGTTTTCACATCAGAAAACAACGGAATATAACACCTTTGAACAAATGGTGGAAGAATTTAAAAAAACCCTGCTTCACACTGATCCTGTGATCTTAGAAGAGTTTTGTTGCAGCCTACCATTTATTGATCTCTACTTAACATCTTTAGATCGTCAGGATGCCACTGTTTACAGGTAGGTAACTTTCTTAAACCAGTAAGATTAGAATTTGACCTTGTTATACATGAATGGTTATTTCATTTTAACAAATGTCCATTAAGCCCTTAAGGCTCCTTGACTGTACACACTGATATCTAACTGAACTTTAAGTTGATTTTCTGTGACTTGAGTTTGTGTACGCCCCTGCTTTCAGATATTTATATAGCACTAAAATATTGCAAAGGCATATATGTTTGTGGTGTGACAGTGGTCATTCAGATGTGCTGCAAAAAAAAGGACGTGTGTAGTATCATCCATGGAGCAAGCCTATGCATGAACCTTCATTTTGGGATATGAAAAAGAAAGACCAAATCAGGGGTCATTTTTTGAAGACTAGAAGCTTACCGTAGGTTTTTGGAAACTTAATCTTAAGATTCTGTCAAATAATGACAAGTTTACATTGGTAAAGGCCCTGATTCAAAAAGCTGCTTCTCCACCTCTCCCTGGGGAATGGAGAGTCAGAGAAAGTGAGAAGAATTGTGTGCTAGAGTGCCTCATCTTTAGTTCCCCACTTTTTTCCCTTTCATGTTTTCTCTTCTGCTCTGTTCCTCTTTCCCTTTCCCAATCCAGGGAGTGACAGGGGACAGCAACAGAAGCAAGTGGAGGTGGGTGGTGACTACTACTACTACTACCACCTACTGCCTGAAGTGACTGCCTAGCAAAGGTCATGCTTTTTAAAAAATAAAAATTAAAATTCAGCTCTCCAAGACCTCAACTCCCTAAAACTATGATAGTTAAATGTTTATGGCAGTTTCCAACTGATTTTGAGAAATAGTAGCCTTTGTATTAAAAATGCTGGTTGGATTTATTAGGATCATTGGAGTCACTACACTTTTCACTCTGTTCTAGAATAATGAACTGATGGTTGAATTTGTTGGCCTCTTTTCTTTTTTCAGGCTGCAAGAACTCTACTACGAATTACTTGGTACTTTACAAACAGTGAGGAAAGAAACGCAAGAACAATCTTTGAAATCTTTGCATTCTTTTAAGTCGAAGTCCAAGAAAAGCTCAAAATAAAATAACTTTAGGAAACCACTTTGTTTCTTTATAATAATGCTCACACACTAATGAGCAATTAGTGAACTTTGAAGGTAATGACAAAACTCCCATAAACTTCCCAACATAGCAAGGCTTCATCCAGTTTCTTCGCATCTTGGGAAATTTAAATATAATTTAACAACATTGTGCTAATGTAGCTTTGTTTTGATGCTTTGCTCATATATCTTTGTTTTGATGACTTTCCATCATTATAGGCTTAGGTCAAATTGTTATATCCAGATCTTATTATTTTCTTTCTCAGAGGCCATGTGGCAGCTGTTAACTGATAAACACAGATTGGATGCAAACTAACAGAATAATTCTGTATATACAGCAGGGTACTCCTGCGTTCTGCATGCATACAGAATATGCATTCTGTATACATAAAATATCCCTCTGCATATATTTGGTGCACTCGGTGGTTAAGAGTCACAAGAAGCCTGATGTTGCTCCAGTCCAACTCCTTTGGACTGTTTATGTTGGATGTTTATGGCAAACATGCCATAAAGCACTTTAGCAACTACTTCTGAGTTGGCTGGAGCAGCACAAGAATTGCCACATGACACCAAAAGCAGGTAAATTTGTGCCTGCCAAGGGTAGTATGTGCAAGGGGTTGGAGTTGGGGGTGGATGACAGAATGGGGGCTTTTTTAGTGGGGCAGTGAATGGGGCAGTGAAAGGAATGCCTAGGAGGTGGGATCCTGACTTGGCACCTTAGGCCAGATCCCCCTGCCGCCATTACACCAGTCTGCTCAGATTTCCATCAGGGATTTTGCTGGCACAGATCCAGGTAGGCCTATAGGAATGGCTGGGATGTGACACAGGGCAAGGGAATAAATATTCCCTTACTATGAGTTGTATAACAGCCATTCCTCACCTGCTCTAGGTATAGGCCTGCCTATTTCAGTGCAGGTTAGGTCTTGGCTGAAAGTTTTCTTGGAAGGTGGTAGAAACAACTCAATACGTGTTGGAGTCTATACAACAGAATACAGGTGACTGTGAATTTTTAGTTGAAAAGTGGTATATAATTGTTTTTTAACAATAGGGATGTGTTCCCCAGTCCTCTTTGTTAAGTGATACTATTAAATAATATCAGCCGGGTTCTTCTTGCCTTCAAAGGCTTTTCGTAACCCCACAGAGGCCATGTTCAGGGAAATCAGAAGTAGCATTTTTTGGCCCAAATTGGCTACTCTGAGCTCCACAGAGGTTGTGGGTGGGTTTTTTTCTGCAGGGCTCAGAAAAGCATTTAGGACAAGATGGAAAATATTATCTTTGTGATTAACTGTGCAGTCCTAATGAAGGCTGGCACAAGTCATTGGTCTTTCCATTCTCATGGTGATGTAGGGAGGCAAGCGCATGTCAGTGCATTGGCCTAACCCTCCACTTAGGCCAGCCTAAGCCCCATAGATCCTGTGCTAGCCTGGGAATGTCACAAAAGTGCCATAAATCACTTTTGCCCCACTCCTATGGGAGGGTTAGGCCAGTGCACAGACAAGCGCTTGCCTCCCTATATCACCACTGGAACGGGAAGACCAAGGAGTTGTGCCAGCCTAGATTACTATTGCATTCTTAGAGCACAATCCTGTCGATGCCTGCTCCAAGGGTCCTCAAACTTTTTAAACAGGGGGCCGGTTCACTATCCCTCAAACACTTCGGGGGCCAGACTATAGTTTGGAAAAAAATGAACGAATTCCTATGCACACTGCATATATTTTATTTTTGTGCATAAAAACAGGAAAAAGAATGCAATATTTAAAATGAAGATCAATTTCTTGCTTGTTTCTGTTATTTTTCTTTTATTATAACAAAAAAGAAAGAAATAAAGAGGGGGGAAAGTGACAAAGCTGATTTGGACCCAAACAGGAGACACAACGCTCAATACTGTGCCTATCTACTCAGAAGTAAGTCCCATGCAAGTCAATGTTGCTTCCTCCTGTGTAAGTGTGACTACAATTGCACCCTGAGAGCCTGATCCTGTGCGTGTCTACTCGGAAGTAAGTCTCATGGAAGTCAATGGGGCTTACTCCTGTGTGTGTCATCGTGCGCCCTGGTTCTCTGCCTCCCGCACAGCTGAGGGCAGAGCATCCCTGCCAGGCTGTGGGGAGGCCGCGGGCCGGATTGAGGGCCCTGGCGGGCCGGATCTGGCCCCCGGGCCATACTTTGAGGACCCCTGGCCTTCTCAAAAGTAAGCTCCATTGTGTTCAGTAGGTCTTAGTCCCAGGAAACTGTGTTTAGGATTGCAGCTCAATCCTAACCATGTCTACTCAAAAGTAAGCCACACTGTGTTCAGTGAATCTTACTCCCAGGAAAGTGTCTTTAGGGTTGCAGCCTACATCTATTATTCTGTAGCTATAGGATGCTTCTATTTCACACAGTGATGTAATTGATGTTAAACACACACCTATCATGAGTTAACATAACTAAGGCCAAAGTTTGCAAAGCAGCAAAGAAAACACTAAACATGATGGTGGATGTTGTGGATGATTGTAGATTGTGATGATGATGTATTCATCTCTTGATGTATTTTGATAATATGGAATTTACCAGTCCTCTACCCGAGAAAAGGTTATAATATTTTGGTGCTGAGTGTTCTGATGTTTATAATTTTATATTACAGCTGTGAAACACTTTGTGATTTTATGTAGTGGACTGGTATATAATATTACAAGAAGAGCCACTTGGAAAAATGTCCTCTTTAATACCAGGCGATTAGTCTGGGTCATTCTGTGGCTTTTTTGGCAGTAAAATAAATTGGAAACAGACATGTACAGTATCTGATTTTAGGCTGAGAAATGTTTGAAAAATGATGTCCGTAAAGCAAAATTGGCGCTTTCCGACAGGTAAGTGCTGATACTTAAAAAAAACACAACCCAACAGAACAGATTTGTTTTATCATGCTATGTATATCTTTCTAAGTACAATTCATTCATTACATTGAGATTTGGTTTGCACTGCACTGGTAAATCATTTTGAGGTTTGGTTTTCCAATAGCTGGATAGATAATGGTTTTGATAAGTTATTCTATAAGTGAACATTGTACAGTGAATATATTTTATTTATGAGCTGCGCATAGGCAATTGGCACAGTGGGCAGTGTCTCAATACCATGCCTTAGGCTGCAATCCAGAAGTTCACTGTGGCTACCCTGGGGTGGCCCAAGTTCAAGATGGGGCAGCCCAGTTATGCTAGAGAAGGCTTGGGGCAGCCTAAGGCAACATACCCTACAATCCAGAGTAACTATGGGAAGACGTAAGAGGCACTTACTCTGGATTGCTCTGTGAATTTCCCATTGGTTTCCCATAGGTGGCACCATACCTACATTGGTGTAAAAGGTCCCATAGTTATTTTGGATTGAGCCCATAGGCTGCCCCAAGACAGGTGGACCTGGTCTGTCCCAACTGGGGCAACCCAGGCAGTTCAGGAGAGGCATGTTGATGGGATGATTAGTGTTGCCTGGGGCAGAGCAGTTACTCTGTATCCAAAGCCTGTTTCCAGAGCAGAAATGCCCCCTTCCAGCTCCTCAGAGTTATACCACCTCAGGAGCAGGTGTAGTAATGAGTAGACCGATAGGGGTCAATGATAAGGCAGAGTAAGAATGGCAGTGTTGACAAAAAAAAATCTGAGATCTTGGCCAGCATATCTGCAACTCCTGCCTCTCAACGTCAGGATATTGCACAACTATGGCAGCCTGGGAATACAGCAGGCCATTCCCTTTTATTCACTGTAGACTGTCATGGCTTCTCATTAGGGACGCCTTATAAGGCAGGCACCACAGCTGTTCCTTGTTCACTGTGATCTGAGGGGGGTCTCCTCAGGAGCAAGTCCTCTCCAGGTGTCACTGACCTGGAGCCCAGGCTTCCTGACTCTGGATGCAGCATAACTTTCTGCTCTGGATTCAGAATAGTTGGGGCAGCCAACTAGTGCACTCCTCACTTCCCTTACTCTGGATTGTGCCCTTAGTCCTCCTATTGCATCACTAAGCATAAGTACATGTTGCCAAAACAGTTGTATGCACTTTCCCTGTTCTTTCCCTGTTCTGCCTCATCACAAAGATTAATTATAAAGTCCTCCCTCCCTCTGTTTTTCCCCATGTGTCACTATCTAGACCAGTCATTTTTAACGTTTTTCATCTCATGGCACACCATCAGTTTTTACCATAAGGCAAAATCATGCTGTTCAAATCCCCAACTTTTCTTATTAATAAATGTCTCTCCACAAAGTCCTGTGGCATACCCGCGGACTATCTGTGGCATATCAGTGTGCCATGGCACACTGGTTGAAAATCACTGATCTAGACTGTAACTAGAACTTCATGCAGGACCGAATTTTCACTCTATATAAAACACTGGGGACATTGTTGGCTTTAATATACTACTACTACTACTACTACTACTACTAATAAAATATAGTTGTGAAATGTAGTCTACACAGTTGGTACTGTTAGTTTTTAGACTGTCTCTAATCAATATATTTGATTTCCCAAACTGAATAATAATTAAAAACCAATACCTAAATTTTTCATTAAACTAAAAATAATGGACTGTAATTCAGGAAGAGTAAGATGCAGAACCAGACTGTGTTTTCTCCTTTATGTGTATAAAACCTGATCTGTAAATATATCAATGTTAGAATATTTTGAAGAGCCAGTATAGCCCCTTCTAGGTAGCACTTCTAGCTACAAGCAGAAGGATCAAATTACACATTGGACATATGATGATTCACTTGTAGATTCACTGGTCTTAAAACTGCCTCAGTTCCAAATCTCTTTTCAGCATTTCCTCCTTCTGCTGCCCCCACCTGGGATTGATCTTCCTTATGAAACAGTTAAACAAACTTGGTATTTTTAGCCTAGAAAACAGGAAAGTAAGAGATAAGTTGACCATCTTCAAATACCTGAAGGATGCCATGTGTAAAAAGGAGCAAAGTTATTTCTTTGTATCTAAAGGGCAAGATAATAGGATGAAAAAAAGAAAAGAGATTTAGGTTAGACAGGAAGAACACTCAAGAGCTGTCTGGCACTGGAACTGTTTTCCTTACGCATAGAGAGGGCTCCTCAGTGGAAATTTTCATGCAGAGCCTGGACAGTCAACTGTCAGAGATACTGCAGTAGCCACCTACACTGAGTGAGGCCAGATGTCATAGTCACAAAAGAAGACCAGGCATCCCAAAATGTAGGACATCCACAAAAAATGGAGGACATGACAAAATAGAAGCTAAAACACTATCATATGAATTTCATGTGGTTAATTAAAACACTACGGGTGCAATCCTAACCAACTTTCCATTACTGGCATTAGATTATTGCCCAAAGGACCAGCAAAATCTTACCCTAAATGATGTGAATAAACATGAACATAAAATGTGGCAAAAGAAATGAAAGGTGATATACCAGGCCATGGAAGACTTTGAGGAGGAGTTCATGACCAGCAATATAAAAGGAATAATAAAAGCTTCAAATATGTGTGGAGCAGGACACTGGCCAGAGAAGCAATGGGTCTGCTGGACGGTAAGGGAGGCCAAGGGGAGATAAAAGGAGACTTAGAAATGGCAGAAAAACAATTTATCAAACAATTTATCAAGTCCAGTTTTTCTCATGGTGGAAGGATTTTAGCCACTGTTGTTGTTTCCAGTGTTGCCCTGGGTATGCCCAACTGCTGGGTAATGCCACAATAGTCTTTGAGGCTCCTTCCACAATATCCTTTTTGCCCTGAAAACTGCAACACTTTCTGGCTCTGATGACTCATGACAGCTTTATCAGCTTGCAAATCTCCCATCCAGGAGCTGTGCAGGACCTTCCCTGCTTAGCTCTCATCAGCAGCCCTGTGTTCAGCCACCAGACCATGCCTGCTGCCAGAAGCTGTATGAGTTCATTGCTTTGGTATACCAAAATCAGCCACTAGATGGGGTGAATTGTAGAATCTAATTCAGTGGTTCTCAATCTTTATAAGTTCCTCATGTTGTGGGGACCCCCAACCATAAAATTATTTTTGTTGCTACTTTATAACTGTAATTTTGCTACTGTTACGAATTGTAATGTAAATATCCGATATGCAGGATGTATTTTCATTGTTATAAATGAAATGTGTGTTCTATGCACACATTGAACACAGTGGGATTTATTTCAGAGTAGGCATGCATAGGATTGCGACCTGAGGCTGCAATCCTATCCACATTTACATGGGAGTAA